>JBANCV010000292.1:0-49812 GCA_037040105.1 Amiota albilabris
ATACTCACACAAAGATGGCGGCACCAGAAAATGCCCTGCCAGAAAAGTTCGGAAACTTTTAACACACACCTTGTAGATCATATATGAGTGTACATACTCGTATTTCACTCACACAATGAGTCAAGTACTTTTTCAATTAATATTTATACCAAATTTTTAATTTGCCCCAATGTTTTTACTTGTAATAAAAATTGATGTGTCTGTTCTTCAATATGTTTAATATTAATGATCTATCGATTGATCTGAATCTTAAGTATTTGATCTATGTAGATACATTAGAATATTCTACTGTAATGTATCTCATCCGATCGGTTCTTGTCCGAGCAATACTTATTAGTCATTATTATTGGTTTTTTTTTATGTTATTTGAATTTTTAGTTTTGCACTTAAGATTTTTTACAGAACACACATTTTCTTTGCTTCTTTCACTCTCACTTCCTTTCTCAATTTTGCTCACTCAAACTGAACTCCCTTTCTTGTTCTCACTTTGATGTTTCCATATGATCGTTTCTCTCTCTCTCTCTCTCTCTCACTCTTTACATAAGTATTTTTCTTGGTAATTCTGTTCATTATTGTTGTTTTTCTTTTAGTAGTTGCGTAAGTTTATCTTTACTAATGTTGTTTTTGGTTCTTTTCATATTATCATCTATTGTTGTTGGTTTTCTTTCTATTCATCATCATCACCAAACGCCGTCAATGTGGAATATTATTTGTTTTCATATTTTTGAGTTTTGTTACCGAATTTTGAGTTTTTTCCATTCAGTCAGTTTTCAGATTTCATCAATTCAAGTAGTCACTCGTCGACTTATGTCGGTCATTACTTGTTGAGTTCAAAATTAAAAACTGTAAAATTTTAACAGAAAACAACAAAATTTATCAAAAACAAAAAATTCAAAAAAAAAAAAAAAAACCAATGAAATGTCCACTTTTTAATTAAATTTAATACAATAAAATTGAAATTTCCATTTATTTTATTTTATTTCTATTTTTTATGTATAAGTGTTAAATTTGACAATTCAGAAAAAGGAAGTTTAGTTAGTAAGAAATTAAACTAAAATTATTAAAAATACACATTAACTACAATATCAAATAATTAAAACAAAAAAAAAAAGGAAAAAAAACCAATATTAATAATATTTCACAAAAATTAAAAAAATAAGAAATAACATAATAACTTGAAAAGATGAAAATATTTTGTCTTATGTAAATATTCTAATGTGCCCCTGATTTAACCATATTTAATCAAATATAGTTCAAAATTTAAATAATTGATGCGACTATTTTGATAATATTAGATTTATTATCACAATTTTCAATTCTATTGTAAAACTGTTGCTTACGTGTAGAAGCATTGCAAGTTTCTTGTAATAATTTAAAATATCTATGGGTTCTCTAATACAACTACATACATCTGTACATATATGGGGTCTTTATCGAAGCAAAGTTTTTGGAAATTTTTCTTTTGTTCTGCCTTGAAATTATTATTTTTTTGATATTGTTGAGTGTGTTAAAGAAAGTTAAAATTTATTTATTTATTCATTGATTTTCTTTTCGTTCGATTTTCTTTTCTTGTTGTTCGTGTTTATTGACAAAATGAAGACTTTGCCGTTTTTATATATTTTTTTTTTTTTAATTTTCTTGCGTTCATTTTTTTTCTGTTGTGGTTGTTTTTGTTTGCTTCAGGAACCTCAAATTTCAACAAACATATGTATATAACCAACAACAACACCACCATCGTTCTCATTTCTCATTTCTTCTTAGTAACTTAAGACAATGAATGTACTAAGACGCGTCAGTTGACTTACACTTTTAAGTCGTATTTCCAAACAATTTCTACAATTTTTTCGCGGACGTCACCACACAACCCTAGGTCCATATAATAATATTCTCTTCGGGCAGGAATGGTGAACTTGTATTCATTTACTAACCGCACTATTATTTACAATGAATCTTCACTTTTTAAGCTTTTTCAACAAATATTAGCAATCTCATGAGTCTATTGCGGGTCGTTGAAGAAGCGCTGGTCTTGAAGATGTAACCATACGAACGGCGAATGTAAGAAGCAGTGAACAATTTGTGGAACATAAAAATGAGAGAATGAGGGAAGTGGAATGGGGTGGTGTTGATTGGAGTGCATTGGATTGGTGTTAGGGGCAGGTTGTTTAATTCATCATAATTCGAATTGCTTTATTTTATTTGTTTATAAATTCGGCACGCGTTGTCTTCGTTTTAAGTATTTTTCTTCTTTTCGATGCGTGAATTTCATTTTGCAGACACAACAACAAAAAATATTCTTGTATTGTAATAAAACGCGAAACTCAAAGTTACACACGCACACATACACAGAAACATATGTAAACATAGAATTAGAGATAGGAAAACGGATAAATTTATATTGTACATAGAAAGATAGATAAATATTTAGATACAATTGCTTATTTGGTTGCTTAGTTGGTTGGTCATTACCTCCTACGATGCTTCTCTATTTAACACTACATTTTTGCCTCAAATTATTCCACATTTGTAATTAAATGTTTTTGTTTATTTCTTTTGTTGATGGTTTTTTTGATTTTCCGAAATTTTTGATTGAACATTTTGATCGTTTTCACATTTTGTTTATTTTTTTTTTTGTTTTGTTTTTAATACTGTTGCTGTTGGTCTTGCATGAGTGTGAAGCGATGGTTTCAATTTGATTATTTCCACACACACAAATACACAGCCTTAATACAATAGATACATATCTAGATCACAAATACATTGTTTTTTGTACTAACGCCCACCTGCTGTGCCACGTGGCCTTCAAGCTAGCAGGTTATTGCGGTGGCAAAATTTAGAAGAATTATGAACATTAATTGGTAACTAATTGTTGTTTTTTGTTGTTGATGTTGTTGCTGCTACCCTAATTTCAGTTTTTCACACGCTTTTGTTAATGTACTGAACATTTTCAATTTAAATTTAATTTCCTTTCCCCCCTCCATCTATCACTTTACCTTCATTCATTTATACTCATTTCGTTTGTTATTGTTTTCATTGTTCGATTCAATCAGAAATTCTTTGAATTGATAAAAGGAAAATTTTAATTCAATTGTTTTAAATCAATTCAATTAATTAATTCAATTGTTTTTAAATTTTTATAAGATTCTATAGATCATTGATCATCTAATCTTATGATAAAGAAATTGAATTTTTAGATATTATATTTGATTAAACAAAATACAATTCCTTTCTGTTTTTAAATACCTTGAGATACCACTGTAGCCGAAACTGTCTTTTATTTTTTTCTAGTCATGTCTTTATTGCACAACCAATCGAAGAACTATAATTCAATTAAAATATTCTCCAAAACAAATTGTGAGTTTGGATTGAAATCTGACTTGGAAGGCTCATTTTAAGTCATTGACTAAATAAATGATTTTCGGAATGGTTCAACACTTAGCAAGCAAGTGTTTCCACCTTAAAATGAGTCACTTTATTGTATAAAATTATTTAATCTCTTGCAAAGCATGGAATGTGATTCAACCATATCTACATATATATTTTTTTAGTGTTTCTCATCTTCAAAACTAAAAGTCTCTTCTTGATACTTCGTTCTGTTTATATTATGAATAGAAAGACGTTATTATCTATACTCTTCACGTAGTAAACAGTATTATATGTTTGTCAT
This sequence comes from Amiota albilabris, assembly GCA_037040105.1. NCBI lineage: Eukaryota > Metazoa > Arthropoda > Insecta > Diptera > Drosophilidae > Amiota > Amiota albilabris. The sequence continues at coordinate 3,665 of JBANCV010000292.1, forward strand.
GAAGTTTGCATTGCAAAGAAGGAGTCTTCGTAGACCCTATAAGGTATATATTGTATATTCTTGATCAGCGCTGAGACGAGTTGATCTATCCATGTCCGTATGTATGCAAAATAGTTCCTCAGTTTTTTGACATTGGAAGTGTTTGACCTATATACATAAGCCACTAAAATTTCAAGATCCTGGGATTATCAGAAAGGCCCCTACTCAAATTAATGTTCTTATAAAAAAAACTTTTTTGTTTTATTCTATCATCTTAATATTGGACAAATAGGTTTCTAATCCATATCCATCATCTATCCTAGGATTACTGGATCTTATAGCTCGCATACAAAAAACGATTTCTAGGGGCTGCGTGAAGAGTATTACATCTTCGGCATAGTCAAAGATACTCTTCTTCACTTTTTATAACAAATTTTGACATACTTCGAGTACGTCGATTGCAGGGTGGTATTTTCCAAAAATTATAACGGTGTCCCCGTTGGGTCTTTTGTTTTTGTTATGTTCGATCAATTTTAATCATAGATCACATACTAATCTGATTATGATAACTGAGAAGATCTCATGTTGCTGCTGTTGTTACAAAAATAAAATATTTATTAATTTTTAGTTTATGGAACGCTAAACTTATCATCCATAATACAATAGTAAAACGAAACAGAACTTTTAAGAATACAATTTGAGCACCTTTCTTGTTATTAGTTTCACTGCGATTGTTGAGAATGACTGAACTGATCACTTTAATGTGTGTAATACAATTAATATCCAAGGTAAAGACCAAATTAAAGAGCTAAACTGACATAACCAAAATGTCATAGAACACGTAGACGCGGATCTCGCTCTGACAAACTTTGTGTTGATTAATCAAGCGATTATAGTCCTGTTCCCGACATTAATACAAATATACATTCTTTCTCATTGATGTTATATATTTTGTATTACTTTTTGATTCTGTTGTTTTGGTAATTGTGTATTTAATTATTATTACATATTTTGTTTTATTTTTATTACATTTTCATAGCTCAAAGTGCAAGCGCAATTTAACCATCTTAACATTATATCTTGTTCTCGTATGTCAGTCACTTTTCACTTCTCTTCCAAGTCATTAAGTCAATAAAGTTGTTGGTCTTGGGTTCTATTGCATATTGTATCTTGTTCATAATTCTTAAGTGCCATGTAGCCATACATCTTTAATAATGACGACAACAGGAAGTTGAATCATGTCATATGAATGTCAAGTGTTATTTGTTTGTTTACTTCTACTTCTACTTCTACTTCTACCACTACTACTACTACTACTACTACTACTACTATACATATACTTGTCTATCTTTGTCTGAACTACTTCAGATTCTTATGCACAGGCACGCATCACACATCTCTAGATAATGAAATGTTATATGGTATATGGTATAGAAATGCACTTTTCTTTTTGGTTGATATGTTCCTTATTTATTTGAGTTCCTAAACATTTTTAATTATCCATGAAGATTTAATATATTTAAGGAGTATCAAAGCTTTCTTTTTATTATTTGACATTATTTGGACTGATTGAGGTATCATAACTGCAAGTACACAATTCCACAACCACATTCTCATGACTAAGGCATACACATTTTTCTTCCGATACTTCTCTCTCTTGTCCTTCATCATACGTTCACTTCTTTTTGCGCTACAAAATAATAATAATATAAAACATAAAGAAAAAAGATAAAGTTACTAAATACAATATAAAACACGTCGCAAAATTTTAAATAAAAAATCAACAACAACATCTGTACTATCATTGTAACAAGAATTACAGCAACAATGAGAAAAACCATAATAATATCAACAAATAAATGTTGTCAGTTACGCCAAAATTCCATCGATCCATCGGTCAGTCAGTCAATCCGGTTTTTTGGTCAACATTTTGATGCCTTTTTAGTTAGATGGATGCACATGTACATACACTGACACATTGTGATATATGATACGAGGGGAGTTTGATAAGTTTGGGACTTATTAAATAAAATATCTAATTTTTCTTAAGTCTTCTGTCTGCTCCATACATTTAGTCCAGAGTATTTCCGATTAATATTTAGATTTTCTTAGGGGTCTCATAATACGCGTTTGTTTCAGTAATGGCCTCTTCATTCGACACAAATTTCTAAACCGACGAGCAATTTCTTCAAGTTTAGAAAAAGGAAATAGTCGCATGGGACTAAATCTGCAGAATATGCTTGATGGGGTGGCAATTCGTAGCTCAACAGCCATGACGTCAACAGACGTGTGCAACCGTGATTGTCATGGTAGAGGAGCAATCAACCTTGGCCTTTGTGTGTTCTGATGGATTCCTGCTTCTTCCGCGATTACGAAATGCCAAAAACAAACTCATTCGGATTGCTAAACACTCTTTTGAACTCGCCATACGATTGCGCTCATGACCGATTGTTAGCAATCATGGCATCCATCGTAGAGATGCGATACGATATAAGTCCAAATGTTCAAGTAAAATGTGTTGTACCCGCTCAGCTGAGATGCCTACATCCTCAGCGACCTCACGAACTTTTATTCTCCGTTCATCTAATGTTTATTGTGTTCCAGAAGTTTAATTCTCTTTACCCGTTCACCTCTTGTCGTGCAGTATTTCATACATGTATCTTTGTAGCTATGTATGTAGTGTATATATATAAATTCTTTCATACGTTCACGTAACGCATTGCGTTACAGAAGAAAGGATTCACTTTTGTTGGTTTGGCTTAGCGTGGTATGATGCGGTTTGGATTGGTATGCTCTGGTTCGTGCTTGCACGTATTCAATTCTATTCAATGAAATGATTCAATGAAACAGCGACAATAATAAATACAAACAAAAATTCTAAAGACACAAACAACACGCACAATACCATTGCACCGGCATTTAGACAACAAAAAAAGATACAGATACGTAGTGTATGGTAGATAGATTCTATTGTAGATATTGTAGATAGATACATTAAATGGATAAATATTGAGGAATGACAAACCAATGCACAACAACAGTTAGTGCTTGCGTTAGTTAACTCTTTCCCTTCTTCATTTTTATATATTTATCCCCTTCTTCATCATCTTCATTGGTTTTCTTTTCTTTTGTATTCATTTTAATGAAATATCATTTTTTTCTTTATGTCTTGCTTCTAACTCGATTGTCCTTATGTTAACCCATGCTTAGGTTTTATTAACAATCTCTAAACAAAGTTTAAGAAAATAAAACTTTGAAACAACAACAATAACACAATTTTAACTGTAACAAACAACTTCTATCAAGTAACCTTAATACTTTTGTTCAATATCCTTCATTTTGCCAGACATCATCTTAAGTTACATACCTACAAAATACTCTCCACATCATGCTAAGCACTTCCTTAAACTGTATAAATAATGTGGTTTCTAAGTAACGTGTTACAAATATCACAGAAAAATTTATTAATAAGAATAATAATAATAATAATAATAAAACAGATTTAATTCAAAAATTATAAATCTATTTTAAAAATTCAGCAATAATTTTTCAATCAAATTTGCATTTATGTTAAATTAAAAAATTGCAACCAATCTTTTATTTATTACAATAAAATGCATCTAAAGAACAAAAAATAAACTTCTGGTTTTATTGAAAAACAAATACATAAATATATGAGTGTTTATAAGTGAAATGTCAATTATTCTTCCATATCATCAAAGAGATCAAATTGTTCAGTGCATGCATATCATTTGAGTTTCCTAACCTAAGAAATTAACACAAATTCTTAACACAAAAGCTTAAATTATTCATAATAGTTTAGATACAATAAATAAATTATTCAATTAAAAATTCAAGAAATTAAGAAAAATCATTAACATTTTTAATGATCTTGGTAGCTTAAAATAAATATATTCTGCAGAAGTTAAAATCAATTATTAATTTAATTTATTAGTTAAATTAAATCTTGGCTATTATTATAGATTTATAAAACTTTCATATACAAAAACATATTATTATCTATTGTATAACAGTAGATATAAGTTGACATCAGACTTTCGTGAGATGATTCGTTCTGGAAATCGTTGCTGCATAAAATCAATTGTTTCATGCGCGGTGTGGCAGGTGATGTCGCCTTGCTGAAAGTACACTGAACCTCAAATATGCCAATTTTGTTTATTCACGAAGCCATTCAGATTGAAATGTTCTTCATCGGTGCAATTTACTTTTTTTTTTTTGAAAAATTGGCTTCATTACTTATTTTGTAATGGGTTTTCACAATCATAACACATTTTTGTTTTGTTTAGCGATCTATTTTTTATAGTCGGAAATATCATGTCAGATTTTAGAGTTGCTACTTGTACGAAAAAAAAAAACAAGAAGGAAGGTAATCTTCGACTATACCGAAGAGGTAATACTCTTCACGCATTTAAAGATTTATGTTTGGGGTAGAGTCAGTGTAAATACTAGGTTTCTGCATCGAGATCGTAATATTTGTATGAGAGCTATACTATCCTGTAATCCTAGGATGTTGAAATCTACCACGTTGGTGAATATGTGTCAAATTTTCTAAATTTTAAATCAAATACATAAAAGGAAAAAGGTTTTTCTAATAGGAACATGAATTTTAATTTGGGTTTGTATGGGAGTTACCCCCTAGTGATCGATTCGGTTGTTTCCGATAAATGTGCAGCTTATGGTAAAAAGAAAACTTCGTATAAAAAATTTCAGCTCTCTAGCTCAAAAATTGAGGGACTAGTTTGCATACATACAGATGGAGAGGCGGAAATAGCTTAATTAACTCGTCTCAGCGAGCTGATTTAGAATATTTATAATACATAGAGTTTATGGGATCTCCGATGTCTACTTCTGTCTGTTGAATAGTATAAAAATGATACAAAATTTATATAATGTATTCATATTGAGACACCCGATACATTTATCGTCGTTATTAATTTTTTGCCTGTAATTTGTACTTGTTTGTGTTTTTCATTAAATTTATGTTCCAAAAATCAGCTTTTCTCAAACAAGCCTTTTCCACATATTTAAAAAAAAAAACACAAAAATCGAAGAAACAGATTTGGAATAGATAGACTACGTTAGCACTAAATCAATATAAATAATGACCATATAGATCAATATGATTTGATATTAGAATCTCATGCATATCTAAACATATCATTATTTAAGCGTTCTGTTTTTGAAAAGAATCCTTAAATTAGTTCAGTCAATTTCTTTAATTGTGGATAGAAAAGTATAACTATTGTTTGAAAATTCGAAACTTACTACGTGATAGTAATGTATAATGAAAGATCATGTATATCATGTGTTATTGGGTGTGTGGAAGACTCCTGAAAGTTGTATGACTTTTGAAAAGATCACACTTATAAAGTCTTCACATGACACCTATTTTCACAATTTCTTTTAACTTTTTACAAATTTTATCGCAAACTCAATAATAGTACATGTGATTTTTAATTTTTAATTTTAATTCGCTTACTGTCGTCTTTGACAAAAAGAAGACAAATATTCACTTGAAATCATTTAAAAAAAAAAATGTCTTGACAAATAAAAGTAATCCATCATCGAATATATACATATATATATATATATATATATATATAAAAACAGAATACATAACTATTAAAACAAAAATAAAATAAATTTTAAATAAAAAGAAAAAAATTATCTGTTAAAACAATAAAAAAAAATTACCATAAAATGTCGTTAAGGTTTCTGGTTTTCCTTCTTCTTTCAAACCTCACCTTGACCAACAATATCTACACTCATATGCATATGTACAATGTATAGTATATGCATGAGTATATAGTGTAACAAACACTTGACTTTTTGTTTTAAACTTTATTACGAAGTTAACTTCTTTACATGTTTGTTTGTTTGTTTGCATTAAATTGAAAATGCAAAATATCAGCCAACAACAAAAAATATAACTGTAAGCTCACTTACTCTCTCACTGAGTCACTCATTTAATTACTTCTTCACTCATTCATTCATTTCTACATTTGATTTTTGTGTGTGTTCAACAAGTGACACCAACTATACTTGTTCACTTCACTTTTGGCTATTATTATTTTTTTAATTTTCTTGTTTTGTTGGTTTTATGCCACTTGCAAAAGTTAATTAAATGGTTATAACATCGGCGACTACTGAGATACAAAAAAAAAAAAAAAAAAAAAAAAAAACACAAAACAAAAAGTTAATAATAAACAATTTTTATAGTCGAAATGAAGTGACTACAGGGTGTTTCATCCAGCTCTTTTTGTCGACACGTAGAACGCAAGAGAGAAAATAATAAATAATTCATACCACAAATGAATGCCTCATGACAAATCGATAAACTCCATATAACTCCAAAATTCTGTGAAATATATATATACTTGTATATATATATTCATCAACCATGTTAATTTCAAGATCCTGGGATTACTGGATCAAAGCTCCCATAGAAATATTGCGGTCACAATGCTGAATCGTAGTATGTATACTGGCTTTAACTTAAGCATAAGTCAATACAATACTAAAATACTTGAGTGTCCTCAATCACAGTAGGGGATGCGTAAAGAGTATTACAGCTTCGTCATAATCGAAGATACCCTTCTTTCTGATTTTGTATTGAAATTAATTTCGACCAATTTTAAAATGAATTCACTTAATACAATTGAAAATTATTGAATTTTATATTGTGATCGCGGAATCTAGAAACTCATATTTACTAATGTAATAAACTAATGGTTTCGGTACCAGTCCTAATTGTTCATAATTGTCAAGTTGTTGTGCAGTTACAGATTTATTTTTGAGAGTGACAATAACTGGGATAGCAAACCCTGTATTCCTGTATGTAGCTAGTAAAACTAGTGAATGTAACTAGTAAACCGTCAGTATAAAGAACCGCTATAAAGCAACTTACTGACTCACTTCACATGAAGAACAACAATGCCGACAGCAATTTGAACAAGAAGCTGGTGTCATAAGGTGTATTAGACTTAAGAAACCCAAGGAAGTGGTGACTTATAATGCACAACACCAGAAAAATAATTAAGATACAAGCTATTCATAATTAGTGCTTTTTTTTTTTAATTGAAACTTTTATTTGCAGCTCTCCTAAAGGGAATCTGCGAATTCTTTGAGTTGAGATTGACGTGGGCTTTGTGTACAAGTTGAATATCTATATTTTTGGAAGCTTAATTGGGTTTAGTCTGCCGGTGATCTGAAAGGGTGTTCCAGGTAGTGGTGACGATTTAGCCAGCGAGTGTGCAAGCTGTTGTCCAACAATTAGATGTGCTTTCTGCTGCATTTAACAATTGCCTCAGTCACTGTTGACAGATGCCTATGAATCCTTAGGATGCTGGATTTAAAGTTTTTTATGGCTTAGGCGTTTGCTTTTGCAGTTATGGCTTCAGAATGGTTTTGTAGAATTGGAGATTATTTTTTATGTTTAATTTTAAATTGTGCTACATGATTGGAAACCACGCATTTTTTTCTTTTTATACTAACGTAGATCTGCCAGATCGAGAATATAGTTAATGAGAGTGTATTCCCTATCTGTTATTGTTACTTAATGTTAGGGTTATGTTAATTTGATTACAAATAAAAGTATTATAAACAAAATTAAGGGTATAAAAATCAACGATGTTTGATCTCATGAGGCCAAACAAAAATTTAATAAGTGCCTCCTGGGCATAATGTTAAGATATGTCTTAAACCAACGCTATAAATCCACAACACTTGCTTGCATCGTCACTCCTATTATGGAATCGGTTTAGTGTTCCGTCTGTCTGTCAGCGGGCAGAGCCTCATGAACCGTAATAAGTAAACATTTAAAAATTTCACAGAGTGTGAATTTTTATTGCCGCTATAACAACAAATAGTAAATATAAAATTGAAAATTAAATGGTTGTCGATAATTTCGTAGGCAGCAGGAAGTAGTGCAAGCTGATAATTGTAAAGCAGTTTAAATACTTGAGTTTTTTAGCGTTTTGTAAAAATATTTATAAAATATTGAGCAGGGAGTTGAAATATAATGCAAATATTTCCTAATTATCTATCTTCTATAAAATGTTCATGTAAATTTCTTACTATTAGCTACAACATGGTACATGTTTGTGAATAACCTATAGAAAAAACATCTCATTTGGTGGAATCAGCCGAACCGGTACCCACAGCCGGATGGGTGCCACATCCAATTTCATATTCGTATTATTCTTGTTTGTTTCTTGCACTATTAATTTGAAATTTGGCCACCTTAGGTTTCTGATCCATATTTACCAGCCATGTAAGATCATCGGATTACTAGAAGGGGTACCTCCCACACAAGTCCAGATTCAAATTCAACAAAAACTGTTTTGCTTTTTAAGCTATCGAACTGAAATTTGGATACTTTAAGTGTCTGTCGCAGAATTTATACTGACTCTTCCATAAACATAAGTCATATCAATATTACACTATTTCTGTGTGCACAGTCACAGGAGCGTAGGCAAAAACGTGTTCTATCAAAAAAAGAGGAAAACGGTAGAAAATAACATAAAAGAATAGGCCAAATTTACACTGCTGAGGTGTGACCAGTCGAAAGTTGATTAAAAAGTTGATTCTAAATGAAATTGTTTCTAAAACTACAACCTCTTATTTTTCCTGTGGTTTTGTAGAATAAACTTTTTAAACTGATTAATCACTGGAAACCGGGTATATATTTACATACATATATATATATTGTATGTAGTACTTTTTGTTTTATCATTTCAATTTTATGATTTCTTATGAAAGAAATATTATCGTCTAAATCAAATGATCTGAACTATGAAGATAGGTTACAAAGAATGATTGATTGATGGGTGTCGTTTTGTAGAGAATCGATGAGATTGAAACTGTTAAAAATGAAAGTTTTTGTTTGTGGTTTTGTTTTTCGTTTTCCAAAATTAATTATGAGATAAGCAAAACTTTTCTAATCGATTTTTCTCATTTCATTAAAATTGAACTATCAACCAAACGACCCAATCGATCGACATATGTAAATTGAAATCGAGAATTTTTCGTTTGAAAGTATTTTTTATTTTCTACAGTATAAAAAACACATGCATCATTACAATGTATTGTAATTACACTGAATTCGTAGAAAAATGTAATTAAATAAATTCCTTTTTTCTTTTTTATCTTTTACTGTACAGTTGCCGACTTGGAAAATTGATGTGTTGAAGTCATTGTGAGTTTTGAATTGAAGACAATTGCATCGCATCGCATCTCAAGCTCGGACGACGGAAAAAATTTGAAGAACGACCGAAACAGCAGTCACTCAATCAGTGAATCAGTGAGTTAGTCAGTCAACCAGCCTCAATATGCAACTCATAAAATTAATGCAAAAAAATAATAGAAGTATAAGTGTTGGTTACCTGTTGTTAATTTTGTTATTGCTAATATTAATGACTCTGAGTACAGTTGCGGCTTTACCTATAACATCGAAACCGATAGAGGGTAATGCACAACGTCTTGCCTGGGATGAGTGGTTGCGCCTTCCTCAGGAGCAAAAAACTCTTGAAAAAGAGAAGAAAGTGACCGCGAAATCAATTTTTACACTACCATTTCGTCAATGTCCACCAGGTCATAAGTTATATAATGAACGTTGTATACCACTAGTGAATTTGGATCCAACCGAATTGCTTACGCAAGAGATTCTTGGTCTTGTCAATGGAGGTCTTAGTGGTGCGGGTGGTGGCTCTGGCATTGCGCCAAGCATCGATCATTATGATTATGACGAAGATAATGAATCAGCAATTATCTATGATGAGTCATTGCCAGCGTTGCCATTGCTACCAGAGAAGTTGGAGAATATAGAGATATTGCCAATGGAACAATTACCACCAAGTGATGATGCCCCACTAAAATTTAATATATTTGAAAAGAAATATTCAACTGATTATAGTGAATTGGAGTCGCCACTACCACCGCCATCAGAACTCAATGAGGAGATTATTAAAAGGAATTTGGAATTTATGAAGGAAAGTAATGGAACAATAACAACAACTGAAAACCAGATCAATGCAACAACAATAACAGCAACTACTACAAGAAAAGTTAATAATACAATCATTACTCAAAGTAACGATTTAGTGGTATCAAGCACAAATCTTGCCTCATCATCAACTCCACCAATTGAGAAGACTTTAATAAATAGGTTTGGTGATATTGGAACAATTTTATTACCAGCTGGCGGCGGTGGTTCTAGTATTAACCTTGAATTACCCTTGACCAAGGACAATGGCAACTTTAGCGATGGTGGTGATGTTCAATTGGTTACAAGTTATATAAATGCTGACGCCAATGCTGATACTATTGCCACCTTGTTGCCAAAAGATCTTACGCAATTGCTTAAGGATGATGCCTTGCTCTTGCCAACATATAGTAATAGTCGTGTTACGCCAATGCTAAGTATCTATGAGAAAGATGGGGAAGGAAAGGCAACTGGTGATGACTCTGCAACTGATAGAGCGTCACACGATCATCAAAATGATGATAACAATGATTGGTTGCCAACTACAATAATGCCACAAAACGGCATGGATATTGAGGAGGCCGGAGGCAGGATTACTCTTGAAATCGCCACATCAATTGCTGAAGCTAAAATGAAAAGTGATACACAAGCAACAACAATAACCAGCATAACTGAAAGACAATTATCATCATCATCACCATCGTTATCAACATCATTATCATTGATATTGCCTTGGAATGATCCAGCATTTGAGACCACCCTAAATGCTAGTGATCCAGATATGATGATGATGATGCCATCGCCTGCTACTCCCTCAATAACTGGTGATGAAATTGACAAGAAACCAATAACAAAGAAAATACAGCAATTGGATCAAGCAAATTATCATCATCATCAACAGCAACAGCAGCAACTTTATGATAAAGTTGAATTGAAAAAATCGAAAGTGGAACCGGTTTCTGTTGGCATTACTAGCTCAATATCTTTCGCATCTCCGGTTCATTTTAGCAGCGAGTCATCATTATCATCAATAACATCAACAATATCAACAACAAAAGCAACAAAAACATCGTCAACAACAACATCAAGTGCTGATTTTGCTACCTTTGCCAAAGATGATGACCGGTTTTATTATCAACATTTGGGTTCACTTAATCATGATCACCGACATCACAATGACAATTATAGTGATGAGGTTGCTGCACATGGAGCAATACTAACAACAACAACAACAATAATTGGTGAAGATCAATCACACGATCATATTATGTTGAATACCATAGGCGGCAGTAATGATGTTGATGACCGTGTTAAGGAACATCATCAGGATGTACACCAACACGATGTTGTGAATATTGATCGTAATGAAAATGATAAAGATAATGAGAATAATGATAATAATGATAACGATGATGATGTTATTACAGATGAAGAAGTTCAAAAAGATGAAGACAATGTAAATAATAATGAAGCTGATGATAATAATGATGATGATGAAGAAGAAGGATCAGCAACCAGTGAATTTAATTTTGAAGAAGAATTACGCATTATTAATGAATTGGTTAAGAAAAAACAACAACAAAATAAGTTGCCAGAAAATTTTTTAACAATAAGTGGGAAAAATATCTCATCATTATCGTCACCACCCCCACCACCACCATCATCATCATTATTACCAAAATCAATGAGTGATAATAATGACTCAACCATATCAACAACAGATGTAACAGCAAAGCTGTCAAGTCTTAGCTTATCACCAGCACAATCGTCAACAGTCACAATTACCCCAACAACGAAGACAACTTGGTCAAAATTTATACCAAATTTGGGCAACAGAGCAAATGATACAACAACAGGATCAACTGTTGGAACAATAGAAACAATCGGAACATCAGTAATAAAACGAACAATATCGAAAATAGAAACATTAAGTATTGATACAAATCGTAGCAATAGAAATAGTAAAATAATTAGAATTGATAATGTGATTGAAATGCCAAGACAATTTGCACCATCAACAACATCAAAAATTGTTTATAGTTCAACGACAACAACACCACGAACAACAACAACAACAACAACAACAACACATGCTCCTACAACTTCAAGAACCGAAAGTAGTAGGTATGAACCGTTTTGGTGGTTACCCCTAGGTTGGCGTCTCGATCGTACAGTCGATAAAAATGGTGATGACCGCTCATTGTTATTACGTTTTTTTACTGATTTCCGTTCACCAACAACAACGACAACAACAACAACAACAACAGCAATAGAAACAACAGCAGCATTAATAGATTCTAAATCTAGTAAAACTAAAAACTCTTCTTTAAGGTCGTCAAAATAAAATAAAAAAAAAAAATGATGTAGATTAAAATAATACAAAAATAAACAATTCCCAGAATTTTGTAGTCAATGTTGTTGTAGGTGTTGTTCCCCTGAACATCAAAAATATACTCAAAAATGTTTACATATATTATTTTTATGAAATTAATATTTTTTTTTTGTCTGTTTAGGCTAGTAAATTATTATAAATTTTATTATATTTTATTGTTTAGTTAATCTGAAATAAATGTATGTTTTCGCTGCTTGTTTTCGGCTGTTTTCTGTTCGATGATGTTGTTGATGTTATTTGTGTTGTTGTTGTTGTTGTTGTTGTTGTTGACGATTGTTGTCACTTCCGTTCGAATTTTTTGTTTGTTTTATGGTTATTTTTAATTTTGTTTTACATTTTATCAGCAACATTTCGTGATTATTACTATATATATATTTTTTTTTTTCTTAGTTAAGAAGATCTTTAAATCAACTCAATCAATTCCTTCACTTCCTTCGTCTCTGTCCGTTTCTTTGCCATTGTAATTCTCTTTGTTGATTTCATTAAATTTCTCATAAAGTTGATATTTTTGCACTAATTCCCAACACTCTCTTCTTTTCCAATAATAATAATGAAATTGCTTAAAATTCATGAAACAAGATTCCTAAATCCAATCGAAAAAATTGCATGTTTAAGCTATAAATTGCTTTGTATACAAGGTTGCTGGAGGAAACTGCAACGCAGTAATTTTGTTCATTGAATATCATTGGAGAATTGTGAAAATGTGTTCAAATTTAAATAATACTAAACATAATTGATAAATTTTCAGCAGCCCGTTACAACAACAACAACACATTTTTTTACTATGATTTTTTCAGAAACAAGAAATTTTATGTTTTAAAATATTAATGTGGTCATTTCTCTAAATTTTGGTTTATATGTGAATGTTTTTAAGCATCTTTTTTATCTTATATATCTACATACATATGTACATATTTATTTAACTAATATCTCTAAATTGAATATTGAATTTTAAATTATATACAACACAAACATACATATGTATGTATATACCCTCACATTACATCACAACACAACACATACCTACATATAAAAATATTTACATAAATTTAATAATTTAAAATCAGAAACCAGTAGATAATATTTGTATAATAAAATCTTGTGATTTATAAATCTAATTAATAATAAAATAAATTTAAAAACAAAGAATATTTTGCAATATGTAATAATAATCACTTTTTTTTTTAATTATATTGTATGTTTTTTTTAAATGTTTTTCTTTGTAAATAAAGTTAAAAAATCCATAAATTATAATATAATGTTTAGATATAAGCTATATATATATATATATTTTTTTTTTATATTTTTGCATGTAAATTTCTTGTAAATTAATAAGAGAAACAAAATAAATATTTATATTCAAAAAATCATAAATAACAATAAAACGAAATCAATAATTCTGATTTTTTGTTATTTAATAAAAAAAAAAAAAAAGTTTCAAACTAATATAATTATTTTTTTTTTTTTAAAAGATATTTTATAAATTATTAAATTTGCTGCTGTTTTAATATTGAAAACAAAAAAAAAAAAAGAAGAGGAATTTAATCAAAGCAAAAATTACAAAATGAAACAAAGGCAATTTTAAATGTGAAATGAATCTCTAAATATTTACATATATTCTTTAAAACACATAGATAATATATTTCCATAAATCTTATAAAATATCCCAATAAAATATTTAGAAATAACACATAACACACTAAGTACAATATATTACATTATGTATGAGCTTTGATTTTATGAAATCTGGTGCCAAAATTACTTATAAAATATACAATAATAAAACTTGAACTAACAACTTAACATCACTGATCGATGACATCTTTCCATTTCAATTCTTTTGTTTATTTCCTTCTTTAATTCTGAATTGCTCTCTACATTTTATTATTCTACTCTTCTTTTCTATCTTATTATATCTGATTTCATTTCATATTCTGATCTTTTATCCCTTAAATCTGCTTTTCCCAATGCTTATGTAGTATTTTGTTTGAATATTTTACACAGTAAACTGAATAGAATTTAATCGTTCATCAAAACAATTGAGCTTTCCTATGTAGTCAAATCAAATCAAATTGAAATGTCAAAGACTGTGAATTCAATTTGACTATTCTTTGAAAAGTTTATCTTTAACCTTGAATTCGCCAGAAATCCACATAAGTAGACAGCAATTAGCAATTAGCAATTAGCAATTAGCAACAACAAATAACACTACTGTAAACAAAAAACGTAATTGTTATGTATTGTATTAAGGAGCATCAATTTCCTGAGCGATTTTCCCCAGTCTACTACTATTTTAATTTATTCATTGAATTTAATGTAAATTTGAGATTGTTTTTATATTTCTATAGAAACTTATATAATATAAATTTTTCATTTAATCTATCACACATATACTACAGTGAGTAATTGTATGATATACTTAGAAATTTTCATAAATTTCAGATTTTATTTGTAAATAATTCAAAAGATAAAATGTAAATACATCTTAAAACAATAAGAATTTGAATGAGCCAATTGCCCAATTTAAGATTAATTTGATTATTGTTTTATCTATTTTTACTAAATTTGTTTTGTATTTTTGCTTTTTTTTTTTTTTTTTTTTGTTTCAAATAGTTTATTATATTAAGTAGTGGGATACACATACAGTACTAGCAAACAAGGAAACAAATTCATTGAAAACATATTGTACTTAGATACAATATTAAATTAAGATCAAAAATATAAAATAAAATAAAGGTTATAATATATTATATATATTATAATATAATATCATATTCATTACAAACGCGTCAAATATTTTAATTTAAGGAAAAATATAAATAAAATTGTAAAATAAAAATATACAGTAAAACCAAAACAAAAATGTATTTTCTTTCATTTATTAAATAACAACTACATATATACAGTGACAGTAAAACTCGAACTATGAATATTGTCGAAGAATTAAGGTCCAATGATTCGACAGTCTATATGGCGCTTTATAAGATTCTTAAATTTCTTGACTCAGTTTTGCGAAAGTTATGTTTGTTTTTACGAATCTACTCAACCAAATGGACCGTACAGATTCGCTATTATTGTATAATAATTTTATAATTTCTACGCGCTCTGTAAATCTACATCTCTCCATGATGGATTGTAGGTATTGAATAACAAAATTTTAAAATTGTTGACATTTATTGGTAAATTTCGGCAGCTTTTACATACATACATCTATAGTGACCCCCTAGAAAGGACGCATACAGCTGCCAATTGCTAGATGACCCGTCGCCCGTTGCTGCGCCATCGCTCCAAAAACATATGTATTTGTGAAACGGACAAAAGAACAACAACACGCTCTCCCTATCTTGTTCCGCTCTCATTGAACATCGTATACAGAACAAGAAGTTAGCAATACTCTTGAGAGGCAAACATATTACAAAAACAACACAAAATTGAAGCAGAATCACATCAGAATCACAGCATGAATACGTTTAACGTATTTTTTTTTCAAAATTGATAAAAATAGGTACACAACTCCTTTCATTAGCATTCATTTGTTGTTTTAAAAGAAAAATCATTAAAAGTGGTGACAAACAGAAAAAAAAAAGAAATTATGAACATCTCCAAGTCGTCATAATTTTCTCCGAAATCTTCAACAATTATTGTCAAATTTCAGTAAATTTTAGGAAAACTTTTACGAAAATTATACGTATATAACTTCCTCATGAATCATTCCGTTCATTGTCGAATATCTGTTCCGTAGTTTTTGAGAAAATCGCCTTCAAACAGACAGATAGATAGACGCGGCTAGGGGACTTTGTTTTATAATATATAAGGATTGTTTAAGATATCAGCCTCCTTGGGATACTGCAAATTCATCTAGAATTTTGTACTCAAACTGACTTGAAAACCCGAATGTATACTTTATGTTTGTATAAAAATGTATGATGTCACCAAGTTTTTTTTCAATTTTGAATTTAAATTTGCATTTGTTTTGCTTTATTCATTATTTTTCAATTGAGATAAATCTCTTATTTTACAGTCTACACTTCATTTGACACTACAATTCAATAAAAAATTTACCATAGACAAAAAGAAGAATGGGGTAAAAATGTTTTGTATATATATACCATATTATACAGAAGAAATGGCAGAACAATATGTTAAGATTTTAATAAATACTTAAGAAAGTCGTCCGCCAAATCTTCAACCTGACAGAGTCAGGAAACACAAATAAAGCACACGTTATGAATGAAAAATAAGATGTGTACGTAATATAGGGTCAAAGCATAGGTTCTACCGAAACTTAAATCACCTTTTACGGTGTGTACTCATATATATATATAAATTATATACATATAACTCATTTACTTCGTGTTTTTTTAAATTGTATTTTTTGAGTTTCGACACATAGCAACACGTATGGCAGAATGACATATATGACATAAAGGACCAATTCCAGTACTAGATTTCTATAAGGCCCATCTTCTATTTAAATATTCGGGTAAAGTATGAGTTTAATACTTGGTACGGATTAAATCTGAAATAGTTTCTTAAAAATTTTCGGTTACGGATCAATTAATCTAATTGAAAAAATATTTTGAATTTTCAGGCATATATTAATCACCATTCATATACAAATATACTTAATGGATTTTCAAGACATTTGTTTCAAGCACATGTGAAATATACTAAGAATAATACGAATGAAAGAAGAAAGTAAAAAAATGAACACAAAAGATATGTGAAGCCAACAAACGGCATTAAAAAAGTATTAATGTGGTGCAACATGTTGTTCGGTTGTTTGGCTGTTGTTCTTATATCATTAAACACACAGATGTATACCCTCACACATAAATTAAATTATGCCTGCTACAAAAAAAGGGGGCTGATGGTGGTTAAGGAGGAGGATTGAATATTCAGATGAGAAAAGAAAGTTGGAAGCAGGAGAAACATAAAGAAGTCAAAACAGACTTTACAAACATGGGTAAGAGTGTGTGTCTGTATCTAATGTATCTGCCTATGCATGTGTTTCGAAAGACAACACCAATAGGAAGTGAAAGGTTAAATAAAAAATATTCTTTTTTTCTTTTGCTTTAAGTCAGCAGATTATAAGGAATAATAAGGAGTCGCTTCGCTATTTACGTATATTTATAATAAAATACAATGTAAACTTAAGTGAAAGTAGAAACTATAGATCTCTAGAGCGTTTGATCGCTTGCTGATATATGAAGGAATGTATGAACAAATTAATGAATATATATGGTATGTGGTTAACTACACATTTAGTGCCTAAACGAGGAAAAACGTACGAAAACCCAAGATAAAAACAAACAAATGTAGCAAACCTAAGCAGCGCCATGCTTATTTTTTTTTTTTGTTGTAAAAGGCGTGAGTTTAGGCCCAAAACATTTTTACTACAAATTTGCAAGCCGGAATTTAATGGGCAAATAACAATGGAACAAAGGACGAAGGTTACGAACCTTAAATGCACACAGTACAGGCGTCATGTGGGTACATTTGTGTGTACATATGAACCTTTATACAGTGTATCTCAAAATTATTTATTGCAAGCGACAAATCATAGTTACCTAGTCCTTTAATTGCATTTTTTAGAATCGAAAATTTTATACTTATTATTCTTAAGATTTTTAATGAAGATACTATTTAGTTACTAAATACTTTTCTCTTGTACTGTATGTAAATACCATATTTTAAATTCGCTTAACAAAATTCAAGTAAAGCGCGTTTTCCTTAAAAAAGGTATCAAAGGTGCACAGTGACAGCGTTGACGCGATAAAGAAAAGAAACTCAGATGAGTAGGCAAAGAAAGTTGAAGAAATCATTGGACGAAACATATGCAGGCAGCATGTCAGAAACACGAATACAATACGCAAATACTTAAATAAAACTGAAGAAGGTAGACGACGATGATGAGAATGAACAAAAATTTCAAGAAAGAGAGAAAGAGTACTAAAGAATGGGACTAAATGAGTGTTCATAAAGAAACCCAGCTGATAGCTTAAGAACACTTTCTCTCTTCATTAGTATGTAGGAGAAAGTTGCCAAATTTACTTTTAAAGAAAACATTGATATTCAGAATACATACTAATTACAGGAAATGTACGTATCAACCATGTACGACTTGCAATCATAAATGATCGTCGTTTAAAAGTCACCTACTACTTAGCTGTTTAAAAAACTGAATTTCGGTCATTTCCAGAATTGCTTTGGGGTGTGGAAAATCGATGGAAGCTTGTCGATAAGTCAAATGGGCCTCACTTCGGTGGATGCTACGAGTTGGGTAATTTGTGTATACCCATTGTATATGAATTAATGTAAATATAATATAATATATTTGTACTCGTATTTATGCATCCAAATTGTGTTTACCTAACGAGCTGCAATAGGCAACGTTCAACCATAAATGGTGAGCTTTTGGTATGTTGTCGAAACTCCCTTTTTTCTTGATTGCAAGAATTCTATGTGATGCATCTGTTCCTGCTTTTTATACTATGTGTTCATTTTCAGCATATTTCAACAAATTTTGAAACTTTTCAGTTACTAGCTCATTCACTCTATTTATCCCTCACTTAGTTCACTTTACAAATTTGAACAGGCGCTTTAGTTTTTATTTAATTTCGGCTTCAATTCCGCTTTCAATTCAAGAGAAGTGCTCCTTATTTAAATACACATATGTATATGTACATACATAAATTTGTGTATTCTTACATTCATATATACATACATATATGTGCACATATTATATATTAAAAGGAAATACATAATGGAACATCAGTCAATACGAGTTCAAACATAAATTTATTTTATCCGATCTCTTTTTCTACTTAAAAACTACTTAACTATAAATTGAAAGGTAAATCTAAGTATATAATCAAAATACAAAATTCAAAGCGTTCATTAATTTATTCGTCCTCGAATTGCAATGTATAAGACCTTTCCAAAATATGTAGCATTCAAATATGTGCAAAAATAAATGCATGAAATATGATAAAGTTTCTTAAGGTAATAGGTACATAGCTTTAAATATCCTTACAGTTTTATTTATTGTAAGTACGTGCTTAACATTCTGAACATCATTTAATTTTAGAATATTTTACAATATTTAATGCAGACATGATAATGGTAGCAAATATGATGATCGCTTAAATATAAAATATTGTAGGAGCTTGAAGGCCAGTTTTAATTCATTGTATTGAATAGAAACGTTTGTTAGTGGATTCGTTTGTTTTGAAAATTTAAATCCAAGTTTTGTTAAAATATATAAGCATTTTTGTGAACGAAAATCCCATTTAATGGATTTAAGTTTGTTTCTGGCGCCATTTCTGGCTTACATGTTACCATCACAACCCCTTCACTACCATTGCCACTGCTAGAATCATTAACATTAATATAGATTCTTCTTGTTCCTGTTTATCTAGTTGTTGTCATAAACGTAATTTGCATAAGTTTTGTATTAATTAAGTTTACTTATGAAAGCAAATGTAAATAGTTGCGTGTATTAAACAAATTTGAAGGCTTTCAACAAACGCACAGCAAGTGACGACGCCACCATCAGATACAAAAATTGACACATAAATTGCTTAAATATATGAACGAATGAATGACTTAGCAAACAGGAACAATTAAATGAGTGCATGTGTGAAAGAGAAGAAAAGGATAAAATAAGTTTAGGAAAATCAACAATAAAATAAAATGAAACAGCACATTTTAATTCAATATTATCATGAAGTTCCGAATAACATAGTACACACTGATATATGAAATTGTATGTATATTGTATGCAGATCAAAAGATATATAAAATATATTGAAACAGTGTTTTCTAAGTTTAAGTTTTAATAAGGATTAGATTCAGATTCGAATTCAAATTTCTAATCCGAAATTGAAATAGTCACATTATTTGCTGGTTTGATGTTCCTTGTAAAATAGATTCAACTTCTTTCATTCACTCATCCTAATCAAAATATCTAATATGTTTTAATTCTGAATTTATATAGAAGCTCAATAAATGGATGATCGAACTAAATTTCATATTATATTATATACACTGTGACCTAAAAGTTGTTCCTCTGTGAGATCTACTTCACATATGATCTACGTTTATATATACTTTGGAAGAATCCAGATAAGGAGACTCATTTTCATTCAGATTCTATTGTCAGAAGCTCTTGGCCATCAGTACTGTATATTCCGTTAACAGGTGAAGAGAAGTTTCAACATTTTTCCTGCAGAATCTGATTCTTTGCTTATTCAACTGAGTCTACAAAATATCCGTGAAGATCTTTAACTTATATCTTGACATGTTTAACAATTCTTTTTTTTTTCGTATATTCAAATATTGATGGTGATTTTTAAGATTTCTTCTGCTGTTACAAACTTTAGTTGTAAATTAATGTTCACTACTATAGTATTATAGATTAATGAATATGATAGAAAAGAAAGAAAAACGGGTAGAAGTTACACAAACTCGTTATAAATGTGCTTCTCTCTTAGCGAGTTTAGTTAGAATTCTATTTGTGTGCTTTATATTTGATACAATTAAGATGATTGCGAAAAGACGCAATAACAATAAATAGACAATAAATAGCACAATCAATGGTATCAAAGCTTAAAACAAGTAAATAAATAAATTAAATCAGTGCCACCAGGACTCTAAAATAGGAAAGGGAGTCAGGCAGACTGGGGAGAGACTGGGACTTAATACAAATAAAGACTCATATACACATATATTTCAGCAGTGAGTATGCGTGTTAAATGCTTTTGCAAATTTTTATTATTTCCTAACGTTATCCTTATCATTGTGTTTATACTTAAGTTAACAAACAACAACAACATCACAACAACAAAATAAACAAAGAAAATAGTAGAACCGGTAAAGCTAAAGTAAATCAACGCACACACTCAGATACACACATAAACAATCAGTTAAATTAATCAAATATATACAGATAAACACACGCATACTGATGTGCAAGGTATATGTATGTATGGCGGCTGGTGTCTTTTGTAGCTTACTAAAGTGTATCTGTAATGCGATTTGTAAGAGAGCATTGTTTAAATTACACACACACACACACAGAACATTAAGATACATTAATGTATCTCTGTATCTATATATCTAATTCCCTGCATGCTACTACATATCATTAAAAAGCTTTTGCACTTTATTTATATTAGTTTTAATTATACAAGTGCAAAACATGAAGAAGAAAGAACCAATTATCGCTTTCACATGTATTGCACATACAAAAGATACACAATTCGAACTATTGAAATTCATTGAGCTGATTACGCAATATTGTCGTCGTCGTCAATGTGCCATGATGATGATGACCAGAAGTGTAGATACATTGAGTAGAACAAATCCATGCAAAATTCTGATAGTAAAACAAAGACGATCGACCAATCTTTTGATTACTTTCATCATTCCAATCATTTGTTCATTCACTTCTTTTTTTGTTGGTTGGTCTGTTGGTCTGTGTGACTTTTAATTGTGTTAGTGTTATGTTATGTGTGTTGCGTAAGAGCTTAGCCATTGAAAACTGTGTTGTTAGTTATTGTTGTTTAGGCGTTTGCATTGCTCATCCATTTCAATAAGCTCTTAATCATCGCTATCACATCTCTACCGTTATCATCATAATCATAATCATTATCATCAGATAACTAAACTGCCATCGATATTGTTGTATCAACGACATCTGTTTGATTAAAACTTAAATTCCACTTGCAATAGACGACGAATATCCAATGAAGTATATGACATATGTTTTTTTTTTTTTGTTTATGCGAACAAGGAGGTAGAAATCTTCGATAGATACCCATGGCCCCTGTCACAAGTTATGTCGGATTCCATTAGTCTACCGACTAAAAAACCCCCGTATCGCCTCAAATCCCGTTAATCCCTACAGCACCACCAAAGTATTCCTTCGTAGGGAGGGATTGTAAGCTTAAATTAAAGCAACGCCATTGTTCGCTCGCCCCTCATTATATTGGCAATTTCTGTATAGAAAAATGTCCAATCGTCCACTGAAGTTGTCATGTGCCTCACAATCTCCCGTGAGCTGCAAGGGGATCCGATCCGCGCATACATTCTTCGACGCTCCGCTTCGTAACGGGGGCACTCATGAACAAGATGTTCCGGATCCTCCACGACATCTCCATATAGATCACAGAATTGATCTGCAGCGTGCAGGTACTGCCTGTAGCATCCATGACCAGTTAAGAATTGGGTGAGTTCAAACCCAACGTCACCAGGACAACGCTTAAGCCAATCTTTGATGTTTGGGATAAGTTGGTGTATCCTCCGTGGTTCTGCCGTATTCCACCTATGCTGCAATATATTAAGGTATCTGGTGTTAATCTCCTCCATGTCTACAACCCGAGAAGATGCTCGCGCGCGGTACTTGTCCTTGGCAGCCAAGGCTTCCAGATCAATTGGAAGTCTCCCTGCAGGCACACCCGCTGCATCATCTGCCACTGTTCGGTATGCCCTAAAGATCCTCATGTTAGCAACACTGTGAGCACTTCTAATACCACGAAAGTTGTCAGTGCCCCAGCCCAGATTGGAGCCGCATAAAGCAATATGGATTTGCTCACCGAACCTAAGATTGTTATTTGTGTCATATGTGCAATCAATTATTTGTTCAAATTTGTCCATGAAATCACTTCAAATTGTAGCAAAAAAACAAAAAAAAAACAAATTTGAAATTTCAATTCGAATGAATAGCCAAAAAAAAAAAAAAATTATTCAGTTAAATTTAAGAACTTTGTTTAAATTGGTTACAAAAAAATAATCATCTCGGATTTGGATATTAAACGTAAATAAAAATAATTGCTACTTAGAAGGAAACTTACCTGGATTTAAGAGTTGATTTCATTACTTCAAGCGATGAAAGCTCTTCTGTAATAATTAAAAAAAAAAAAAAAAAAACATTTAACACAGTAAATTATATAAATTCTTAGATTATCAGTATTTAAATTCAATCAACAACGCCCTTGTGTAATATGTAAAATATAAGTAATTGCCATCTATTAAAAATCGAAAAACATTTAACTTCTGAGTGTTTCATTTTATCACAACAATTTATCCACTTATAACTAAAGACTTTCAAAAGATTTCATTCTTGGTTTAAGCTATTATAAATTTATTGATGCTCATTCATTTTTTCATGTTTAACAAATCTTATGGAAGTTTTAGTACTCCAAACAGAGGGTGAAGATAAATTATCAAAATGCGCATGA
Organism: Amiota albilabris; assembly: GCA_037040105.1. Taxonomy (NCBI): domain Eukaryota; kingdom Metazoa; phylum Arthropoda; class Insecta; order Diptera; family Drosophilidae; genus Amiota; species Amiota albilabris. The sequence goes on from JBANCV010000292.1 coordinate 27,282, forward strand.
TTATGTCTTTATAAGATACATACTATCATATATAAAGATATCTAGTTGTGATTTCTGTTACTAATGAAATTCTACTTCAACAGAAAGCAGAAAACGAAAATATAACTAAATGACGTTCATAGAGGGTTCTTAACTTATTACAATAATTGAGTCTGTATATAACATTTGCCAGAGATCTTTTAATGTGCAACTGATGAAGTTCTTGGGAGTGTTTTAGCAGTACAATAAATATTGGAATATTATGCGGAACTGCAGGTGGTCGACATTTGCATTGTATAGACAAATTGTAAATGTAACTTAAATGTTAATTGAGAGTATAATTGAGATTTTCTGAGTGTATCTACCTGAAACTGTATCTGTATATTAAGTAAGAATTTAGTTTTCTTCACAGCTTAATTACTTAATTAATCATTTTGTTCAAATGGCATCAAATTCACATGCATAAGCCAAAACTTTGTTTCTCATATGCTTTTCTGCATTTCCTTTGTTCCTTTACTTCTTTTTCTTATACTTTTATTTTATTATACAATAATATTATAATGAAGATTTCTGCGTAGACATATTCCAACTGAATTTATTGTATATACTATTATTTGAATAAGTCAGAATATGTTCATAGTTATAATAATAATAAATTTATGTTTCAAGCATAAACTCTCTATATCCTGTATACCAGTATATCTGCATGTGCATGTGTATTATTAAGGACTCTTTGCTATTATGAGAGAGAGAAAGAGAGAGAGTGAGAGGCATGTGTGAAAATTAATTAAGTAAATTATTAGCTGAAGTTAGTACTTTACTTATGATGAAGTTCTTTGTTTTTTTTATTATCCTTATTTATTACATAAAAACTCATATTTACACCCATGTATGTACGTGCATTTGTATGTTTATACGTAAATGCACATTTATCTGTAATGTATTTATTATTATTGTTGTTGTTGCTATTGTTGCATGTTCATTTCATTTTAATTCAACTAAAACTCAATTAATTTCATTTCATTCCCACATTTTCAACTTACTTCAGCTTTCTCTATATAATTTTCGCTCTTTCGCTCCCTCTTTCTCTAATTTATCTATTATTCTATCTCCAGCCATAAGTATCTAAAAGCCAAAAACAATAAGGTTTCGTATTAATTATTATTGTTTAGTGGTTGTTGCTGTTGTTACTTACTGTCGACAAAATGAATGAATTTAATGCAACCAAAACATCTATGTGAAAAGTATGGGGTGTGTTTTAGTGTATTTGAGACACAGGAACTAATTGAGAAGGAGGAATGAGGTGCACACATCATTACACAAACATTCATATATAAAATACAATTATATAAGCAGAGAGAGTAACATAGATACCCATTTGTTGGGTATACTTCATTTATCATTGGTTTGTTGCTGATGTTGCTGCTACTTTCTTTCAATTGAATAATTAAGAAGTTAATTATTTTATTATTTATTACTCATACGCAAAATAAATGTTGGTACTACCATATTCACTTTCAAACCCACTATCAACCATTCCTCCCTGTTCAAGTTAGATGGGGGTCACAGGTGGCCGATAGCCTGCAAATGTGTATGTAAGGTGCGAATAGTAAATAAGCATGTGCTGTCTAATGAGCAGCGAGAGTGGAATAGGTAGCTTAAAAGTCTACATACCCTCGTGAAGTCCTTGTGAGCGGGGTTGCGTTAGCCGTCCCGCTACATTAGCTGTCCAAAATCGAAATGCGTCTGCTCCCCTTGGTTTACTTTTGAACCTATTATGTCGGCAGTAATGAAACCTTTTGGGAGGCCAATATGGGTAGGTAGCAATCAATAAAACCAACATGAACAACGTAACAGGTGAAGAAATTATGATACAGGAAGTCGGACCCCCAATACTGCCGACTTTGGTAAATGAACAAGTGATAATTGAATATAAGGTAGAAACTGAAAAGTCAACTAAATAAAAATCATTGAAAGCAAGTTAGTCGACCCCCGGGAAAAAAGCTCAACTGGACTAAGACCGATAAGATGAGGCAACTACCCCAAGAACAACAAATAAATTGGAGCAACTGTCAGTGATGATAAAAACTTAACGCCACGTCAACAGCGAGATGAGGGATTTGCTCGTATTGGCAATAAGGCTTTACAAAGAAGAGGCACCCAGCCCGAATTGCAATAAATGTCATCAGTGAGAAAGAGAAGGGTAATGCCCGAACTGTTTAATCAGTAAGGGCAGTAGCTAACAACAACAGTTTGGGTAGCAACACGTGACCAGCGAATGATGTTGATGAGATGCTAAAGCCAAAGTCGACTGAGGTCAGACGTCAATTGGCTAAAGAAAAGACGTATGGTAGGCCATTGACAGAAACTCTTAACGAGCTAGCCGTGACGTAGATGAAGGCACATACTCTGAGAATCTGAAACCCGCCATAATCAAACAATTTCCTACAGTCTAGCCTAGCAGTATTACTGATGAAGCAATGAAAATTGCCTGTAATAGTCTGAAAGCAGCAACCATAAGCTTACCTGTCAATTAAACCGAATCATTACTGGGATCGCTGAAAGCTGAATGAATACGTTGTGACCTGAGGTAGCATATCAGCTCCACAATATGCTTCAAGAGTATGCAAAAACATCGTAGATCACTCAAAATTATGTCTAAGATGTTGATCGGAAGAACACATTGCAAAGATATTTCAAGCGATGATCAAGTATGTTCTTTGCGCGGAAGGTAAAAATGCACAAGCTTCTGGAAGGTATAAGTGCGAAGTTTTTAAGAAGGTTATGTAAGAGCTTAAATCAAGACATGACTAAGTGTCTACAGCTTAATCTACGATAAATCAGTGCATTGCGGCGCGGGACTTATTTTCCCAAACAGCCTTAGATATTTATATATTTATTCATATAATAGTGTTGAGTAATGCGAGCCAGCAATATTGTCTTTTTATGCAGGAACGAAGCCGACGCTGCCTTTATCAGTGTTGCCAATTTGGCATATTTTTATGTTAAATTTGGCATATTTTCATATTACTTAGAATATTTATTAAAGGTCCTTTATGGCTAGAAAAATAAGACACAATGGCATGAAACCGAATTTCTTGTGTTGCGATGAGACTGGAGAACTACCGCAGTTTCAACGACTATGGAGAAGATTCCAACGCAGCAGAAGTTGGATCATTGATTGCCACGAGACTCTTATCCTCCAAGAGGAATTCAAGTAAGAGAAGTCTTATCTCAGCAATGATAATCAACCGAGAGAAGTGAATAAGGGGCAGCGCTTATAAAACTGTAATGCGTAGGTACAAAGGCCTTAAAACCACGGTCCCTTCTTCCGCCACTATAATAGACAAAATAGTATCCTCTTCCCGCCAAGGGGTTTGCTGAGAAATTTTCAACAAAAAAAAAAGCTGTCGGCGCTGAAAAATTGTATAGAATCTGGGAAGACCAGGATAACAAACATGGTTCGATAAACAAATCAATACAGCATGTAGGATTGTAAGGGTTCGCCACGGGTGGCAACCCCGAGTTAGAGTGAAGAGTTGGCAACACTAGTGCTCGGGGTTAGAGAAAAAATAAAGGAGTGGTGAGAGTGAGTTCAAAGGAGTCGTGAGAGTGAGTTCGAAGCGAGCAGTGAGGCGGTTAAGCGTAAAAAGAAACATAAAAACAGAAAAATCACAAAGCATCGGAATTCTTAAATTAATAAACATTTGTAGATTAATAAACCTTAAAAGCATTATGCAGCTCCAATCAGGACAGAATCAACAGCAATCAAATTCTACATGCGAAAAAAAAGAGTGCTCTTCACTCTCCTTTCAATGACGATATTCTTTAATAACAAGTCGCACTTAATCAATAATTTCTTTTAATATCGATATCGAATTACACACCCCTTTGAGGAAACTAAAGCCTTTGGTCGGTAACTAAATGGGCTTGTGATTAGTAAGGGCGATCTTCAACATTCTGGCATTCGAGACATAGAACATGTATCAATTGCTGTGTTTAAAAGACCATAGTTATAAACACTTGAATATTTCTTAGATAAAATTTTTCATAACTTGAGGAACGTTATGAGATATCCACGCTAGTAGACTCCATTTATCTTTTAAATATTTTATGAAATCTTCTCAATATCAAAATTTTTCCATTTTTGGGGAAATATGCAAGAAGAAATGATATTGTAATTATATTGTACGTATAGAATAAGTTAAAAATAAATATTGGGAGACAACTATTACATCATCATGTTGTCCTTGTTTTTAAAATAAAGGAGCTTAGCTAATCAATCAAACATGCTTAATGTCGATGAGTGTTGTAGTTGTTGTTTGCTATCACCGTCTTTATAATGTACCTTCTGTTGTATTTATTCCTTTAATTTTTTGTTTGTTTTTGTGTTCGTTCTGCTTTTTACTGTTACGAATATTTCTTTTTCAATCTAGGGTCGGCGTTGTTGCTTTTGTAGTCATTATACTTATTATGGTCACGTCTATTAGAGGCCTAAATGCGATTATAATTAGTCAATATATTTCTATATAGTTCGTGCCAATACATTTATTACTGATGTGAAGTAATGGAAAAATTATTTGCTATAATATATTTTTAGTTTGAGAGCCCTGCTCACTGAAGAGATCAAAAGCAACAAAAAAAAAAAAACAAAACCATTTGGACGATTTCACTTTTTGGTTTGCACTTACTTTATTGTTTCCAATTATTCAAGTAGCATCCAGTATCCATTCAAACTTCATTTTGTTTTGAAAGCAGAGCGATTTTGGAGATAGGCCGACGTACAGTTCCATACTAGAATTTTATGTCAGCCACTATGACTTAATAAGCGCCGCGTATTTGGCGTATTTTGCACATGAATTATTGTAAAAGAATTTGGCCAACTCGATGTTGGCCTCAGGTTTGAGTCACGTGGAGTCCTTCTGCAGCGTATCAAGATAATCGTGCCTCCACAGATTCAAAACCTGTTGCTTTATCTATATTACGCGCTGCAAACGCGTGGGATAATGTGAGAAAGAAATTAGTATGACATAGGCTTCGGTAAATCTGATATCAAGATAACTTTGGAAATTTTCTCTAGACGACCCATGCGCAAACAATTTAAGCAAAGAGATGCTTGCTTTATAAAATCGTATCTAGCCGGAATCGTTAATGTTGGGACTAACGGACACTGTATGTCAACAGCTGAATACAATTTTTCTAAGTTTGTCTGTTCTTGACAAACTTGCACAACATAGGAATCTAGAATTTGCACCGAACATTCCAATGCTTTTAAGTCGTGTTGCTCTTATCCGTTATTTTAAGCTCAAAATATTTTTCTTCATACTTGTTCTTTTAATGCAGACAGTTGCTGAGCTGCAGTTGAAGGGTTCATGTTACGAAAATGATGATGAAGAAAAAACAGTAAATAAAAATCGATTGTTTTTATTAATGATTAGCGATAGAGAGAAACCAGGAAGCAAGTTATCATTTACTATGCTTAAGATGTAACTCTTCACGCATCCCATAGAAATCGTTCTTGCCTACGTTCCTGTGGTTGTGCATACAGAAATATAACAATAGTGATTAGACTTATGTTTAGGGTAGAGTCACTATACATACTGCGTTTCAATATTGTAAACACAATATTAATATGGAGTTATGCGATCAAGGAATCTTAGGATCCTGTTGAGTAGTGTGTATCAGACACTTATAGTATCCAAATACCAATTCCATAACCTAAAAAAAAAAAAGTTTTTCTAATACGAATCGAATTGGTTGCATCCGGTAAATGTGCAGCTTGTGGTAAAAAGAAAACTTTGTCCAAAATTTCAGCTATTTAGCTCAAAAACTGAGCGACTTGTTTGCATACTTACAGATTGACAGACGGACATAGCTTAATTAACACGACTCGCCGATCTGATCAAGAATATACTTTATGAGGTCTCCGATGTCTCCTTCTGCTTATTAGAAACTTTATGACAATCTAATGGATGGTTTTCACATTTGCTATAATAACATTAAGTTTTTTGTCACCCGTTTCCCACAAGTAATGTTAATGATGCTATAAGACGAAATGCCGAACAATGGCCCAGACTCCCACGATGAATCCAAGTGGTGTATTTAATTATTACTTGACAATCACTGTTTCGGTCGCCACAAAAAAAAAAAAAAAAAAGAGAATCTATACGATTTCAAATTAATTTGCTTACATGTATCATTCAATTAGAATCAGAATATAATCTCTTATAACAGTAATGGCCATAGTGTTTATATTCGAGAAGTAAAAAATTAGGTTTCATGACACTTTCTTTTCTTATACACTGTAAAAAAAGCTTTTGGGGAAACTGACGGGTTTGGTCGGTAACTTAATGAGTTTGGGAGGAGTCACAAGTAACTCTAAAAAGCGCTCTTAAACATTCTGGCTTGGAGTTATGAGAGCAGATCGAATACTTTCGAAACAATGCCATTGTATCAATTGCTGTGCTTAAAAGGAAAAAAAAAAAAACCAAAAGAGTTATTTAAATCTTTCTTTTGTTTTTTCTTTTTCATTGGAATTCCGAATGTTAAGCAGCAAAATTAAAGAGTAGAGAAAAGAAAGATGAGAGAAGAAAAAATAATAATGACGAAGTTTAAGAAAATGCGCAACGGAACGTAAAATAAAAAAAAAAACTTCTTATTTGTCGCTTTTTAATACTTAAGTCTTTATCTCTCTTCCTGTTTTTTTACTTTGCTAAATTTTATCACTTTATGTGTTATTTTTTTCTTCATTTCTTTCATTTTGCACATTTTTGAGAAATTTTCTTTTGTTTTTGATTCATTTTATTATATTTTATAAATTTAACGAAATTTACTTTGTCTTTGGTATACAACTTTGCATACTAGAAGTCATAGTAAACGTAGAGATGGCAAAAGATAGAAAGATAGTTTCAAAAGAATTTCATGCCACAGACAATAGTGACAATAATCATTATGGTAATGATGCTGTTGACGATGATTATGATGATGTTAAGACAATAAACGAAGAAACTACTACTACGAATTCCCTCTATGATGCTCATGCAAATGCTATTGCGAGGGTCAATAAAAATGTAACCAATTTGAAGTCTGGTAGCGCTTGTGGGAGAAGTTGTTATTACAATTGTGTGCTGTTATCTTATAGACGACACCAGATTGATTCATGTTTTTTTTTTAAAAACCATTTATGTCAGCTGTGGGGTTAAATGCCAAATTTAAGACAATATTTTGGAAAATTTAAGAATATTCTATAAAACATGAATTCTTAACAATGCACATGAGACGAACGTACTGTTAAAATATTGAACTAAACCAAGTGAACCAGCTACCATAATAGCTACAGTTTTTGGAGACCATTCCAATAATATTTTTTGTAGACAAGAAAGAGATACATATCTTCCTTGAAGACATCACACGTATAGGCCTATCTTGCTATTTGAATCCTGATTCCAAACACGGATGATTTATATCAACCCTCGTTGTTGCAAAATTCTTGCATCATAAAGAAAGAGATTTGTAGGAAAATCTTAAATATGTAGACAAGTTTGTCAAAATTTCCTTGATGTATGAAACTTGCTACCTATATGTAGAAAGAACACAAACAAATCATTAATTCATCAGCTATGAATAAAGAACAATGATACATTTGTATAATCAGCGCAAGTCGACAAGAGACAAAACAAAGAGAAAATTTAAGAAGGGTAATAAAAATCCTCTGATTTATGAAATGTAGTTTACATAGCAATGACCATTTGAACAAGGTTAATGCATTATAAAATATTTTTTAAACGTTGCTTAGTTAACTCCTCATTAGTTGGTAGTCACACTTCTTATTCTTATTCTTATTTCATTTTTCCGATTTTTTTTTTTCATATCAAACCAACTCCCATCTTTTGGTAGTCGTGTTTTCTTTCTCATTGATAAAATAAACAGTTAATCGACGATTATCGTTTGAGTCGGCGGGCGTTAATAGACACGCGATGTGTTCGACCCAGCACTTGGAACATGCCAAAAGTGACAGAGTCATGCGAGAAAGGATAACGTTGGAAATAGCTACAACATCAAAAGCACCAACAACTTGTTATGCTTGAAAAGTGTTGCAAACAAAGACAACACTAAACAACATGACGAGACAATCACAAAACGTGCAACTTCATACAAGCCACAAGATTGTTGCCGTCATAACAAAGGAACCATGAGACAAAAGACGAAGGACACGAAAAGTAGAAGATAGCAGCAACAGTACAAAACAAGTATTGTACTTAAAGCCGACGGTCTACCTCACTCGTTTGCTTCACTTGTTTAACTTGTTATAGAATTTGGTTTGTTGTTCTAACACGGCTCAACAGCTGTATAGGGATACTGTTATAGTCAGAGTCTCATTCATGTGCCTAGTTAGGTCCATTGCATGTAACAGGATAATAACACTTAAAATCCTGCTTCGTACAAATCACAAAAAATAAAAATAACAAAACAAATTCTTAACTTGGGCTTAAATACACTTTATATACCCCATCACAAATTTATGAAATCATTGGATCTTATAATAAAATTTAACCCTTTTTAAACACGATCAAGAAGATTCACTGCAAATTTGGCTACTCTTTAAATTTTTTGCAGTAAATTTGTCGATCTAATGAAAGAACTTTTAGAGCAAAAGGATCAGTTTAAATAAAGGACCATTTAAACAATTTCAGTTCGCTTCTGCAAAAACTGATGGAATAAAAAAAAAAAAAAAAAAAAAAATGGAAGAGTTATGAAAAGCATGGAGATTGTGCGGCCATGGCTGCCAGTACTTTATTTACAAGTTAGTCGACAAGTTAGTAATCTAAACAGCAGTACTATGCGTTACAAACCTCATACCAATATACTTTTGACATATGTCAGAAAATAAGAAGGTTTGTTTAAAACTTGCGTAACTGAAAGGTAGAGTGACAAATGGATGTGAAGCAAGAGAATGAGTCGCACTAAGCAATCAACAGCAAACAAAGCAACATAACAAACTAATCACGGGGAACAGTAAAAACAAGGATAACGAGAACTAGCAACAAAATGAAACAAATGGAAACGCAATGAAATTAAATGAAAGAATGGAATGAACCAATCCAGTATGTGTGTGTATTAGAAAAGAGAAGAAGGAATAATAAACGGCGAAGTGAACGTTAAATGACAAATGTGAAGTTGAAATGAAAGAAAGCTGTGAGAGAAACAAGAGTTCTGGGTGGGTGGTTTGTCTGAGAAGCCTTGAGATTGGTCGGTCAATTGAGATGTGCCGAAGTGAGAATTATATAACAATTGTTTTTACTGTCTGCACTGAGCGAAATCAGAAACCAATAAAATTTTATTGAACCATAAAATTTACACAAAAAAAAAAAAAAAAATCGTAAATGTGGGAAAGGAAGAAAAAAGGAAAGAAAGAAGAAATGTCTACAAAAGAGTACGGTCAAGTAGACACTGCTTTTCAGAAAATTAAAATATATACCTACAACAAAAGAAAGACAATATGTGTATAAAAAAGAAAAAGGAAACACGATAATTAAATATAGTATAGTAAATAGTTTAACATAAAGTTGATTTCAAAATTTAATATCCCTTCACAAGAATCTTTCCAGAAAATTTATAATTAATTCAAAATCATTTTCATCCCATTCTCTATTTGATCTTTATATGTTACTAGCTGTCCCGGAGCGCGTTACCAAGCCGTCCCTACAAAAAATGTAGAGCAGTGAAACTAAAATAATTTTTTTTTCATATGTACTATGTTTCCCTACAAATTTTCAGGGGGTTCGGAACATATATAGACCCAGTTTGATATATAGATATTTGTACCTACAAAAACAAAAAAACAACTGAAATTTCAACAAAAGAACATAAGCTTATCATGACATACTTACATACATATATAAATATGTAGATGTACATATATAAAATGTACATATTATTCTATAGTATTTGTGAAATATATTAAGCTCTCTTAGATTCTACCATTGTAACACTGAAGTAGAAATCGTAAAAGGTTGAAGTTTAAGAAATATTCGAAAACATAAACTTACATCTTACATCTTTCATATTCGAGCTGAAGAATTGAAGTATTTGTATTTATATACAACTTCTAAGGTAGTAGGGTAGTTAATAACGCATCTACTTATACCAAATATTAGTTCGATCTGTTTAATTTGTAGTGTCTTTATGAAAAGTTTCATTTTGATTACTTAAATAATGGAAAAGTTTTTCAAACGAAATAATAACACAAAATATTGTAGCATTTGAGGTATAATTTTATATGGTGGTTTTATGACAGTTAATAGCAAAATCGATCGATCGATTATTCTAAGTGCCATTTCAAATTAATTTGAACTTCGAAATGAAGTATCGGTCCCGCATTTGAGATCGGTAACTAAATTATTATACTGCCATCATTAGTGGTAGAGCCAATGTACTTAGTTTAATTGAATCAAATTTGGTTGTACAATTGTTGTAGTTATTTGTTCCTTTACTTTTTAAACTAACTACACTACTTCTACATCCCACTCTATTTTTCCTCACAGACACCGTGCGAGCTTGGGTACATTAAAAACCGAACAAGACTGGGTAATGGCCACAAGTCCATACATGCAATACAAAACTAAGTGACTACTTTGTGGCTACACACCTAAAGACATAAGCCACATATACTAAGCATGCACTATAAAGTTAAAATTTATGTATATCTTGGGATTATATTAAATAAAAACCTAAGCTATAATATAAGCTTAATTAATTACTAAAAATTATATATGACAATTACTAAAAATATATGAAAAAGGTATTAGAATGCTATGTGCTAAGCTGAATTAAAAGATTAGATTTTAGCTGAGCAGAAGAAATCAGTTAGATACCAGATCGTAATGTATGTTGTGCCAACAAGTATAGAGGAAAAAATGACGTGTTTCCCTAGAGGGAATATTAAAATTTATGCTGCCAAGCAAAGATGGTGATTGTGCAAGAATGTGACACCAAGACAATTTCGGTAGGTCGATAAGCTCAAGGCGGCAATGATATTAACATCCCATTGAAAGTTATGCGGTGCAAAAGCAAGAATTGGTTTTGAACAGATTCAATACTGTCACTATACGTTTTAAATTGTGAGTCCCATACGCAAGATGCATATTGAAGAATTGGTCTAACAAGAGAAGTGAAGAGCAGTATAGGGATCATTAAACTCTTTAGACCAACGTTTAATGTATCCTAATACGCGTCTATCTTTATTAATAATAGATGAGATATGCGTTCCGAAATGCAGCTATGGATCCAGCAACACACCTAGATTACTAAATTGAGTGACAAGTTCAAGCTTGTGATCATTGATTAGGCAACTGTTAACAATTAGATATTTACGATAAAAGGACATAGATTAACACTTCTCACAATTAAGCGAGAGATAGTTTAATGTGCACCACAGTGACAAGGAACTAAGATCTTGTTGAAGAAACATTCGTTGGACAGGAGATACTTTAGATAAGCATAACTTTATATCATCAGCGAACATCAAGACGTTAGAATATTTAATGGCAGAAGGCAAATTGTTAATAAAAATAGTGAATAATAACGGACCAAGGTGGATGCCCTGACGAACACCAGAAGTTACACGGAGAGTTTTACATAAAGCTGTTTTAAAGATAACTCTTTGTGTTCTGGAAGATGGATAGGATGTAATCCAGCTAACTATATTATTATTTGCTATGAAATCAAAACTTATAGCTTGGAAAAAAAATAAATAGACTAATAAGCATTCATCTAGTCATGAAATATCTTATCGTTCATTGCTTAGTTAAACGCGTTACAAACTTCACAATTTATTGATAAGACCTATTTCTACTTTGTATAAAATAAAAACACTATACAACGAAGTAAAAAGTACTGAGAAAGAGCTACACAAGCAGTAAAACAATGAAGGTGGACACAAACAAGAGCTAGGCAAATAATAGCAACGTTACCGGCAAACAAAAATTCAACCAAATTCTAGTTGCCTTCCTGCTCTCAACAATCGGTGTTAAAACTTCATTTCAGTTTGAAATGAAGAAGAAACGAATTCAATTTAATGGCATGAACCAGTTTCTTTTTCTTCCTATCTTTGGTCACCTTGTTTTTTTACTCAATCAAGTTGGTATTCTTGTAGATGGATGGATGTGCGTCATGTTCCTATTGCCAATGAAGTGTTTATAATTATTGTGGCATGTGGTAGGAGTGTAAAAAAATATGAAAACACAGCAGTGAATTTGCTATTGAAAATATACACATTATTTTTATTTCCTTAAAACATAAATAAAATTTCGAAAGGCATGTGGGAGAAGACAATATCTAAGCTTCATACTCGTCACTTGAATAGTTGGTTTCAGGTCTTGATGGTGACGAGGTGTCTTCGTTAGTATCGACATGAAGTTCAAGAATTGCTGTCCCACTTGTTTGAAAAATAGTTGTATCAACTGATTGTGATATATTTCCTTGAAGTGGTTCCAAGTAGCCACTTTCTGGTTGGATCGTGTTTATTTGATTATCAATTGGGACCTTAAGCAGACTAGCATTATCTCGACCTTGAGGTTCATTAACGGGACATTGATCTGATTCTGTAACTCGAAAGTTGACACGCCGCTGTTTAAAGTTTCCCATTTTGTCATTCTCCGTTTTTACCAATTTTTCAATCTGTAAGACTTCTTCTTTGGAATCAATTAGTGTTATTGTTGTCTCTGTGGTGACATCTACTTTTTTATTTAACATTTTTGATTTGTCCGAATTGTCATAGGAATTTATATGTGATGTTATTATGGGCCCCTGCTGAAAAAGTTGCATCACATTCATTGATTGATTTGAGGATTCAGTAAATGATTGTGTTCGATTCTTTTTTCGTCGTAATGCATGGCATAACTTCTCAAAACCCTGGACAGTATGATAATTGCTTCTATGACAACTGATTTCGAATTCCTTGAGATTATTTGATGGTGACCATGTCTGATGATACTGAGAATCGTTCATATTCACTAAATCCTCGCTTTCATTTTGATTAGTTTCGTAGTCATTGATAGCCTTCTGCGTGTCGGTATCGTAATTAGCACTACGTGCGACTTTGACGTCATATTTCCAGAACTTCTGATTTGGTGTATTCAAAGAAGGTGCGATCTCTTTGAAGCGTAACACAAGCACTCCCATAAACCAGACGCAGATGATATTCAAAACAGTTAAACTCATGCTTATTAAAGCATAAATAATAAGTTCAACACATGGATCATTTGAATAATATTTATCCTTAATTAGATTCGCTAGGATTGTGTTTTTTGGTTCAAAGAAATAAAAACACAGTGCTAGAGCCCACAATAAACCTGAATTTACAGCTGGCGGCAAAAGCGAGGCAGATATGGCAACACCTATTAAAGATCCTGTATTTCCTCCCAACACACCAATTGCACCGGCAGCGCCCGATGCAAGCGCCGTAAAGAAACCTATAAACATAGAATGTATCTCACATCGTGAAAGTATTTCTTGCGTAAGACCTTCCGAGATAATAAATACATGACCCCAACAGCAAATAATCAGACCGAAAATGAGTCCAATGACTGTGGCACACGCAGTGCCCAAAAGTACATTCTTTAGCCCGAGCCACACCAACTTTCGATCTTTGATCACAGTGCCAAAAATGCCAGCAATAATGGGTCCCATCAAAGGTGATATAAGCATGCTTGAGAATAAGAAGAGAATACTGTTATCGACCAGACCAAAGCAAGCCAATATGGATGCTGCTATGAGCAACACTAGAATGTCAAATGTTATGATTGCATCTTGGCGAACTTGACGTACTACATGATTCACATTCAGTCGGCAACGCACGGAATCCATAAATCGGTCCCAACCGCTTTCCAAGCTATGACTTTCATGCACTTCATAATGATATGCGGAAATCTTTGAATCCAAACAGTTCACAAGTGATACGGAAGTACATTCACGTTCTCCAATACCCCATTCGTGGAGAGTTGCAATCAAACGTTCATATTTTTCATCCATATAGATACTAAAACGGGCTTGTAGCATCCGCTCCTCAAGATCTTTACTCCAGAATACATTTTTAATTTCAAGTTTGAAAATAATTTCGCGTAATACTCTCTCTAAAGCGGCATTATGATCTGCTTCCAATTTAATGGATCGTCGATGTTGGCTGCTACAATCTCTTACCTTGTGGCCATTATCCGAAGAATTTTTTTGACTATGTGACGACATTAATGTTTGCTCATCTGAAGTGCTTGGAGCACTACCGTTATCAATAAGTATTACACTACTGCAAAGGTCAGAATATATTTCACCTATTTGCCGTTTTTTGTCGTTGGCCTCTTTACCAAACTCCTTGCCTTGTCTTTCTGGAATACTATTGCCGTTCCCACTTGTGCTGCAGCTAGTGTTGCTGCTGCAAAAGCTTGTATTGGTTTCATCAGCAGTGTGGCAACCTATTCCTTGAATCCGACGCTCTTCATCCTCAGTTGGAATATGTATAACACAACATATCATGCCTGCAGGCATTTTTAAAAAAAAATATATAATTATCTTTCGCTGTTTTTGTTCTCTCTTTGTTACGACAAATTTTACGCAAAAAACAACAGAGAATTATTGAAAGTTGTTAACGTTGTCACACAAAATATTTAATTTAATTTGAATCAAGGCTCACTGTGATTTTCAATATATTTTGAATAATCATTTTTCTTCTCTTCAACTTATAACCTATTTCGTCTGCCCGCAGCTTGCTTCGTGGTATTAAAAGGTTAAATCTTCTTGGCATGACTATTTATGAAATAGTGTCAAACAAAATACATAAATAGATGTTCATTATGCAAATATAATCGATATATACCGTTTCATACCGTTTAATAATCAAAAGGAAAAATAAAAATTGTAACAAACATTTTGCAAAATAAAAGACAAGTAAATTTTAAAAAAAAACCCTTTTCAATGTTTATATATTTGTACAATTTTTTTTGGCCCAATCAAATCAAAAAAAAAAAAAAAATATCGCTTCATCGGTTGAAAATTGCGGGGCTAGAGGGAAACATACACATTTTTCAAATTGGTTTCATATATAGAAAGATACATAGACTTAGTATATGATATACTATCCAAATATAAAAAATAGAAATAATGGTATCTTCGACTATGTCGAAGGTGTAATACCCTTCACGCATCCCCAAGAAAACGTTTTTTATATGGGAGCTATTCGATCCAGTAATCCAAGGATCTCGAACTGTACATGGGAATGAATATGAATATGATTAGAAACTTTTTGCGTTCAAATTACAAGATGATAGCACAAAAAACAAAAAAGCTTTTCTAACAAAACATGAATTTGAGTAGGAGCTACCCCTCCTGATAATGCCAAGGTCTTGATATTTACACGGTTGGTGTATATGGGCCAGGTACTTGTAATGTTAAAGTCGATAATACAAAAACCCAAAAAAGTTTTTCTAATAAGAACATGAATTTGGATATGTGGTTTGTATGAGAGGTACCCCCCTTAGTCCTCCGAATCGGCTGATTCCGACAAATGTGCTGCGTATGGTAAAAAGAAATTTGAGTTCTCTAGGTCAAAAACTGAGGGACTAGTTTGCATATATACATACAGAGAGATGGACTGACAGACAAACGGACATTGCTAGATCAACTCGTCTCGTCAGGCTGATCAAGAATGTATATACTTAATGGGGTTTACGCTGTCCCCTTCTATGCATTTCAAACTTCATGACAAGCTTATAATACTATTCACTATGTATGTAATAATTTTAAAATAACTACTAGAGCCAGAAGATACTTACTTTGAGGATCGAATTACTTTGCGAAGAACAAAGAACAATGATCTCTGTAGAAGATGAGTTTAAAGTGTGTCGAGAGACACTTACGTTACCTTAAGTAATACAAGTATCGCACAAAAAAAAAAAAAAAGGACTTGACTTATTGGTTCAGTACTTAAAAGTATTTATGTACTTATAATTTCTAGCCACATCAATCTACACTAACATGACTTTCATGACTATGAAGTTCCCGGGATTCTCATTACCATCACCATTAATTAAGAAAGAAAAACGAATTGTCATATGAGCTTAACTTATTCGTTATATATTATCATTCTATCGACTACAAAGTCATTGGGACTTACACTCTTGAGGCATTTGCGACCGAGTTTATTGGGATTTTAACACCCTGTTGTTGATGTTACATTTCTTTTTCGTACTTTGTTGTATTTTCTTTTTAAGTGGCTTCACTTGCAGTTTTTTGTTTTGCTTCCCAGTGTTTTACCAAGATCAAGCGTTAAAATTACGTTGTTGGTGTCTTTATGTATTTTTATTTTTTTTGTGAAAGCATTTTTCAGGTTATCTTTATAATCATTCCTTTTCTCTTTCCTCTTTTCCCTTTTTCCTATCTTTGGTCTCTTTATCTGATTGTATATTCATATATTGTCCCTAGCAACACTGGTTGTGGCAGTGGCAGTGGCTGAGGCTCCTGTTGATTCGTACTTTCGGCTTATAGTCTCCTTCATCGTTATTGTTGTTGGTCAGTTGGATTTTGTATCAGCTTTTTTTTTTGCGTATTTGCGGCTTTGATTTTTATCCTTTTACATTACTTTTCCACGCTTTTCCACTTTTTCATGTTATTCTTAGTGAGCAGAATATAAAATCCAATAGTTACAAGTCTTGATTGACAGTAGTAACCACTGCAATAACAGATGTTCAAGCAGAAGTTTTGCATACTTCATTTTTCTGACTGAGTGTAACTACGACTGCCGAGGTATGCAAAATTGTTTGTCATAAAAAATGCATATCCCTTCGATACTGCTCCTATTAAAACTTAGTTTTCAACACATTTTTGTGAAACGTTTTCATAACTTGGTGTTTTCATTTCTAAATTTGTTTTAGGGTTTTTCTTTCTTTGAATTCCATTAAATTTTATAATCATTTAAATCTTTTTAGTTCAGCGCTGTTGCGCTTCATTTACTTATTTATAATGATGACAAAAAAGAATAATAAAACAAAAACATGAATCCCATCACAGGAAACATCATTATCACCACCATCAGTATATGATAGTGTCCTGCCAAGTGGACAATGGCCAAAAATAGTTACTTTTGCGTAAAGGGTCTACTACGTCCAAGACGCACGGCTGTGCCCTTTAAAACCCAAAAAGGAAGTTTTGTGAGGAAAACAAAAAAGAGAAGCGAACAGAACACTAACAACAAGAAGGTTACAAATTAAAACAAAGTAAAGGATTGCTATTGTTGTTGTCCGCAAGACATCCGGACAATGGATAGTGGACAATGGCCAACGCAGTTGACTTGAAATGGGAGTAACACGAAAGAAACCGAACGAAACCAAACTAAAAAGTGTCAGATGGAAAAAGTGAAACAATGGATGGGAGAAAGTGTGTACAAGAAATGGAAAACAATGACAAAAAGGCGTTCGTCTAGCTCAGCGTGTGACTGAAAATGAAAGAAACTTGTTCCTTGTCTTCTTTTTCTTATTCTGTTATTGTATCTATTGTCTAAATGGCAGGATATCAACAGCAAGTAATGAAATCTGGGATGTCCCTTCATAAAATTCACTTCCTGCACATGAAATTGATAAATTGAATTATTTTGCAAAAAAAGTTGATGTCCGTGGAGCATAATAATTCATGTATATGTTATGATAATCATTTTTATAATTATCAATATAATAATCATCCAGAACTAGCTTTAAACAAATTTTTTAATGTATCAATCCTACATTAATTTATAAGTTCAATAGTTAATCAATAAACATTTCTATAATTTTGAATGAATGAATTTTCTAATCTTAAGTCAATTACCAACTATTTGATCATCTTCTATGGTAGTACTTACTCATCCGTTTTGTTCTAATGTCAAGCTCATCCCTTTTCTTTTTAACATGCTCCTTCCACCGAAGTTTACAATCAAGTGTCATACCCAAAAATTTGACCGTATTTGAGTACGGGGTCTGCACACCCTCTATATAGAGTGGTATTTGCAATGTTCTTTTGTATGTGAAAGCTGCATGTATGGATTTTGTTTGGGCCAGTTTTATGCGCCATTTTTTCGGCCAGTTAAAATGTTATTTAATGTTGTCTGAATTTTTTCTGAAGATTCGCATTCAGTGTCACCAACAGCAAGTAGCGCGGTGTACAGTAGCGGGCCAGGAACACTGCCTTGAGGTACTCCTGCCTTTATTTCTCTTGCTTAATGCGAAAATAACGATTTAATAGATTTGATTGTAAAATTTCACAATATTGTTTGGGCAGTAGTAGTATGACAAACTTTGTCAACTGCCTTTGCAACGTCAAGAAATACAGCTGCGCAAACTTTTTTTGTTCAAATGTTTTTTCACTCACATGCGTGATTCTATGTACTTGCTCAATTGTTGAATGTTTATGTCGAAATTCGAAGTGATGATTTGTGATCAATTTATTTCGTTCAATTATTATGTTAAGGCGTCTGGGAAGGTGCTTTTCAAATAACTTTGAAACGCTGGGTATAAGTGATATGGGCCTGTATGATGATGCTCCATATTTTTGAAGCATAATAACTTCTGCTGTCTTCCAGTAAATTTATATGATTGTTAATTATATTTATTAAAAGTTTACTTTTATGTGGTAGTTGCTTCAATATCTCAGCAGTGATAAGTTCGTATCCGGGTGACTTTTTATTTTTAGGCTTTTGATCTCTTTGGTCAGTTCAGCGTATTTGACATCTGGAATAGCTTCCAGCTCTTGAGCGACAATCACGTTCTCGTCTTCTGAAGGCATTTAGTACCCAAGTACTCTGCGGAAACTTCCGCTTTTTTGACATTATTATTTACCCATGTTCCATTTTTTGTTTTTTGCGATTATGGTCTTTTTAATCGCTTAGTACATTTCTATAACGAATAATTCGTACGTCGTTCGATTGTAAGTAGCGGGAGAAACTATTGTTTTAAAATTTTTTAATCATTCGATTAGGGTCTTTCGTTGTTTTGTTTAGGAGAGCTTTATCTGAAGGTGTTCGATTTTGGTGCAACTTCCTTCGTAGTTGACGTTTCAGTGCGATTATTTCTTTTATGTATATTGGATACTGAGTATTAAATGGAAGTTTCTTTATGAATTGCGTTGTAAAATGTGTTTTGAGTATCACCTCTAGCTCATCTTGGCGTTTTAACAGGCAATTCAAATTCCATAAAGAATTTAGAGGTTTTCCCATTTTTAGATTCTGCGAAGAAGTCCCTATGTAGTTTGGACAGATATTTTTTTTGGAATCTATTAAATTCCATTTGCTCATTCATTTTTTGTAGAATTTGGGATAGTGGATCAACTGAACTATCAGCAGTATCGTTGGATTTGGATTTGTGCGTAAGATATTTTTTTCAAAAGTTCACTAGATTGTTGATTGGTAGTACGATTTGAATTTGTTGACATCTCTGAATTCATCACTTTATTTTGAATACTGTTTTCCGCAAGTTCGGCACTTCGGTGTGATGTAATTTAATGGTAGTTGTATCAACTTTTATAAGTCCCTCTTCATAACATTGTTTTTTAATTAATTTCAAACTTTTTAGGTCCATAAAATCAAAGAATGTTTTCTTCGTTTTTTAGGCACAGGAAAATCTATAAATCTTTGATAAATATTCAGGCCTATTAATAAAAAAAATAATCTTTTTTACTTTTCGTATTGTTGATTCATGAAGTTTATTCAATTATAAATTAATAATCAAATAATCACAAAGCATAAGGAAAAAAAAAAAAAAAAATAAAATATATAATCAATGAAAATTCAACTAGAAAAACTTATTATTTTCAAATTTAAATTAAAATCGTTGTCAACCAAATCACAATTTCCGTTTTAAGTTTACTCATTTCGTTACAATTTGACATTCACCTCCCGTCGGTGCCTTTTATTGCTACAATATTTTTAAAAAGAACAACTCATGAAACCCACTGAGTTTCGTCTCGTTTTTAATTACTTAACCGGAAATTGGCAATTAAAGCAATTTATCGATATTTCTTTGCATGAATGACTGTCACCTCCACCCTCTGTTGTCTTTACGAGGAGTCATAAAGGCAAAATGAGATACAGACACCACCTAAGGGAGTTAGGGTGGTTTGGGAAGCTATGAGTTTTAGAATCTATTACGGTTTTTCGTTCACGTTTTCATTTCATCATGTCATGATTTTTCACAAGCGAAACAAACGAAAATTAGCACAAAATTTTCCAATTTAGGTTTAAGTTTCAGCCCCAACAACAACAACATGAGGGCATCAATTTCAAATAATTTTTGTCGAATCTGGCAAGAGTATGGACCATAGACCAAACGGAAAGGAGTTAAAGAAACCGAGATATATATATATATAGGGAGAGCAAGGAATTGATGGTAAAGACGATGCTAACACTGATTAAAAAGAAGGAGAAGCGAAAAGGAGTGTAACTTAGTCATCGCTTTAATCAAGTCATAAATCGGCAACTGTGGTCGCCATTCATCGTGTTTTTGTTTTCACGTAATTTTATTTTCACCCCACCCGTCAGTCAATCCACTAAACCCACTCCTTTTAGTTCTTTATGAGCTCCCTTTGGTAAGGAGAAACCCATGGCTT
Source organism: Amiota albilabris (assembly GCA_037040105.1). NCBI lineage: Eukaryota > Metazoa > Arthropoda > Insecta > Diptera > Drosophilidae > Amiota > Amiota albilabris. The sequence goes on from JBANCV010000292.1 coordinate 47,883, forward strand.
AAAAAAACAATATATATCTACATACATATATACATATTAATTGTAGAGTAAAAGAACCCAACATCCTGGTATAAATGAATGAAATGAGTAAAAGAAAGACTGGAGGGACATTGCTTGTGTGCAATGTCCCCCAATATCCTTTGATTTCATTTCATTTCGTTTATTTATTTATTGTTTTCGTTGTTGTTTGCTGCAATTTATTTCAATTTTCGGGAGATGTCGAGGCCATACTGATTCATTGAATTACAATAAACCTTGCTTGAGCCTCATCCTCATTCTCATACTTCTCCTCCGACCCCTCTTTAGTCCCTTTCTTTACTCATTGAGTTGCAAAAGAATTTCGTTCATTTCATGGCATTATTTTGCTCAATTTCCAAATGAACGAAAGAGAAACTTTTGAATTGTCATTGCCCCAAAAACAAAAAAAAACAAAAACAAAACACAACATCCAAAAAAGTAACAATAACTACGAAAATGGAGTGCGATATTCAACGCGTTTTCCAATTAGAAGATGCCAAAAGCTTCTGACCAGAGAACCAGTCTGAAGCGAAGCGAAAGAAGCGTCTCATGGATCCAAAGCCCGGCACACTGCGGAAATAATGAAACAACGACGACACACATTAACCATGGCTTGCTGCTGATTGTTAAATTGGTTGAAAGAGGGTTGTTGGGGTTAGTTGTAGGTTGATTGTGGGTTGGTTGGAAAGGATTTCGTAGCAGAGTTGTGAAGTTTTGAACAAAAATGTTATCATCACTTCCAATCCCGCCTGTATTGCTGCCCATAAAAACTCATTTAACTTTTTGTTTAAAATTTCTGAGTATTTTCCCCTTATTTTTTTTTTATTTTTTGATGTCAAGATGTTTCTTTCTTCGCACATGGATTGGTGGAACATGCAAAATATACAAAAAGGGGCCAAAGGTCGAAACGCGTTTGTGGTGGTGTCAAAGGAGTAAAAGTTTCATTGTAAGGAATTCGTCTTTTTTCTCATTTTTGCTTTAGTATTTTAATATAAAACTTTTCTGACGGAACAAAAAATAACATTGATGGTTACTTCATTGATTGAATGGGTCGGACAGGAGAAGTAATGAAAATGCCAGGTAAACCAGAATTACCTATCACAAAATACATAAAATTATATGAAAATTAACAAAACCTCTGAACAAAGTAGCCCCAAAAAATGTATGAATAAAACAATCCAAGGAATCTTTACCCATTTTTATACCATTAATCCGATTATGACCAGAGGGTCAACGAGATTCGATTTCCATTCTTAATCATCTTAATGCTCACATTAATCTTGAAATGTTTGTTTTTGGAAATCATTATAGTCACTTTTTGCTTAAAAAAAGTAGGTTTAAGCAACGAAGGGCGATCAATTCTGAGTGGTACATGACCATATGTTTTCCAGAAACCTTCAGAGAAATTTGAAAAACCAACCGGCAAAGACACACATCTCGTCAAACAGGTGAATTTTTGAGCAATCAAAATATCGAATTGATGATTCATCCTCCGTACAGTCCTGATTTGGTACTTCTTGATTCCGAATATTAAAGGAAAACTGCATGGTCAAAGATTTACGAGTGTCGAAGAAGCAGTTGTAGCGTTCAAAAACCATGTTTTGGAAATGTCTCAAGAGGAATAGAAAAACTACTATGAAAAAAATGTCGTTCAAGAATGTAAAAGTGCATTGATTATCATGGTGAATATTTTGAAAAACAATAAATCCGTATCATCGTATCATTTCATTATCACTTTTGAACTTGTAGCGATCGGACGTGCTTTCAGCAGCTCCGCCTTCAGTGAACTAACTCACTAGTTACCATCAAAATATAGATAATACAAAATCAAACAAAAAAAAAAAAAAAAAACAAAACATTCGATTCCGCTTTTCTATGCGAATTATTTCGTTCGTCAAGAGGAATTAAAATA
>JBANCV010000293.1:0-49768 GCA_037040105.1 Amiota albilabris
ACTCACACAAAGATGGCGGCACCAGAAAATGCCCTGCCAGAAAAGTTCGGAAACTTTTAACACACACCTTGTATTTACAAGTATGTTTATGAAGGGTATGATTGTGCGACTTTAGAATTTGGTTTTGAGAATGTTGAGTCGAATGAAATTGCGATAGACGGTAGATTTGTAGGTTTCACTGAGGCTTTTTCTAAAATGCAGTTGATTGTGTCGGCCGCGGGTTCCACTAGTATTTATTAATACGTAATAAGCTTTTTTCTCTTTTAAATCATTTCTTTTATGTTTTGATTTTTAATCATTATTTTACGAAATTTATTCTACTTTCATAGTTTAAATACTGTTTTATTCTTGTGTCTGTATGTATGCGAACTAGTCCTTTAGTTTTTGAGCTAGAGAGCTCAATCACAAGAGCGTAGGCAAAAACCTTTTCTAGGGGATGCGTGAAGAGTATTACAGATTCAGCATTGCCGAAGATAACATTCTTTCTGATGTTTTCGTTTCGTGGTTTTATTTCCATCTTCTTTATATATACATATAAAACAAAGTTAAATGAACTGTATGTTTCCCTCTAGCGCCGGTAACCGATTTAGTTAGTGTAGATAATTACTACAATATAAATAGCAATAAGGCAAAAAAAAAAATTTAAAAATATTTAAAAACACACAGAAAACGCTTTATCCTCTAAAGTGTTCGAAGCAACTCAATCGAACAAAGACTAAACACATGTCAATTGTGCTACAACAACGCGTGGGGTGTACAGATAGTTTAATATAAGTTCTAAGTTAATAGTTATTTATTGACTGTAATATTTAATAAGTAAATAAATATGTTAGAATTTATCTCAATTTACAGTATCAAGCGCACTCATCAATACTGCGTCTTAGTGGCTTCGACTGCAGTATGTGTGTGTTGCCCACAATAATTCAGCAACACCAACAACAATTACCATCACAACTACACCAACTACCTTTACGTAAATCCAACAACCATTATGATACTCATCAACAATCTGACCAAACGATTTCGGAAGTAAATGAATGCAATGCAGCAAAGACCCCTAGTCCCATAACAATATCTGTTTGTACAGATGACGCAATATCAACATTGCTACCACCAGTATTATATGATGCTGATGCCCAGAAGTCATTACCACGTTTGAATCTATCACCTATTTATTTGCAGCCACCAAGTGACTATAAGCCTTTTAATATAACATCAATCGCTGCTCACAGTGTACATCGCACAACACAGCTCTCAAACTCTTGTAATTGTTTAATGAGTACAACGCAATATAGTGCAATGTGTACCACCTCTTGTTTCAGCTGTGGCGGAAATGGCAGTGCTCTCTTATTAAGTTTGGAATCAAGTCATGATAGTAGTTGCAGTGTTAGTGGTTCTATGCGACGATTTCCTCTTACTTCACATTCTGATTCACATCTAGATAACATGCAAATGCAGAGCAAAAATATTTTTAACTTTTGTCAGGATTTAATGCAGCAACCAACAATAGTAACTGCTACAGGAATATCTACAGAACAAATAACGCCAAATATGTTAATAAAAGAAACGTCATCTTTGACCGGCGCTGTCTCAGGTGGTATATGTAACAAACGGAGGCCACCATTATCGCCATATCGAGTACGTAGTCCTTCACCATTTCCTAGCTCAATGGATACTCCACCATCTTCACCTTTAACTCCAGTTGGCGTTCTTTCTAATTTGCCCACATTTTTATTAAATCCAATATTGCACTGGCTCTATACAGAGTCACTGTTACCCGAAATGGATGAGGATGTATGCGAGAAACTTATAAATTTTAGTGAAACCCAACCATCTTTAACAAAAATGGTGGAACCAACACGCAAATATCTCAAGATGATCAGACTTAAAAAGTGTAAGTGAAAGGGAAATTATATCTATTAAATTTCATCTCATTTAAATTCTAAATTTCTTAGTTGCTGTCAACGTTATAATGGACTTGCATAATATCTTGAATCATGTGATACAAACGATTAGTCCCATGAACATAGTACATGAACCTGATTCGCTTTATGCCACGTTTAAGGATGCAATTCGGGAATGCGCAATTGGTATGTAACTACTGCAATAATACATATGTATATGCTTTCATTGAAAACGGCAAATGAGTCATTCGTGCAGACCTCTACTTTTGTGGAGTATATATACATAATGCTTGGTATTTCTCATTCTCTATCACAGGGACCTACAGTATCACACTTACATACTATCTTCTCTATGCATAGGGACCTACATCCTAGCTTACATCCTATAATTTTAACGTCTTCTAATAAAAATCGATCATTTTCTAAAGCCTTCATAACTTTATATGGACCTTTGAATGTTTGTAATAATTTACTTAGTACGGCAACACAACAATTAAAATTCTTTAGAATAAAGAAATCACCTTGTTTATACAATAGTTTCTGAGCTAGTCTATCTTTTTCTTTTCTAATACTATCACACTTTCTTATTATCTTGTTGATCCATAGTATTATTTACAATACCATATGCTTAGAGCTGTGTTCCTGGTAATATATTTCATCGACTCCCGGTGCATACTGCGTTCACACCTCCAGCTTAAGCTGATTGTCGCAATTATTCGCTATGGAAAAAACAAGAACAATTTCTTGCTCAGATTCAACGTCAAGAATCGTCTTCAAAAAAAACATTTGGGGACCTTGAGGTGATATGAGGATGGCTGCTTCAGTATCACGTGGTGCATTCGGCATCGCAATACGAAAGCGGTTCATTAAGTACCCTTGTTTGATATTGAGGACAATCCTGAGTGAAGTTAGTATTATCATTGTGTGTTGTCACCTATCAGAAGACGCTAATAGAAATTTCAGACTGATTGATAGGTTAGTTTCGATTTGGCAGCCATCCGAATCAGACATGTTTCGTGATTTCAGCTAAGATGAAAAAAGAGCACTATGGTTCAATAATTCGCTTTTTGTTTCTGGATGCGAAAAAATGAGAAACAAATGCAAAGTTGGATGCTGTTTATGGGGAAACGTCGCCATCTATGACCACAATTATATATTGGTTCAACGAATTTAAAAGTGGGCGAACATCCGTTTTTGATGAGGAGCGACGAGGATTCCGGGCGGACGTGGTTACCGAGGAAATCATTGGAAAAGTCCACGACATGATTCTCACTGATCGACGAACGAAAGTATGCGAAGTAGCAAATGGCGTAGGTGTGTCGACTGGAACGGCAAAAGAAAGAATGTAGCATATCTTCAGAAGAATTCCAAGCCATAACCATTACGGTTGATGAAGATAAGAGCAGTTACTGCGACCTATAGCCCCCCAAGACGTCAAATCAAATCTGATCGGTATATTGACCTAATGAATAGCCACAAGAAAAAACGATTTATAATGGACTGTGATTTCAATGCGTTGGGGGTCAAGGCTCATTACTACAAAAGGTAGAACTATATAAAGCGATTCAAAAGACTAGATCCAGTACATTTTCTACTGGTACACCAACTTACTGACCAACTGATCCACAAAAGACACCCACCTTATTGATTTTTTTATCGCCAAGATATTTTCCAACTATCTGTGCATAGAAAACGGGTTAGATATGATTTCTGACCATTTTCCTATCCTATACAGTACATGAAAGTGTACTAACTAAAGAACCACCATTTACACTAATTAATAAATATACTGATTGGGAATACTTTAAAAAAATTTTGTCGGACGCTAAACATTACGTAGAAATAAATACAAGTACCATTTTAGATAACGAAATACTGTGCTTCACAAATAACACCATTCAGGCGATCTTCGCTCATCGTATTCCTAAGCTATGCTTTTATTCTTTTTAGGGTACTGAAAGATCTCTCTACCGCTGGTGTGGTGCATGGAAGCGCAAGCAAAATGCAAATTGCTTCTTGAATTTTTGGATAAAAAGCTGCATTTTCGTAAGCAGAAATTAAATCATTCGGCTGATCTGTGCTTTTGAATCAAATTCAAAATTTAATTGTGTGACCTCTGCATTTTATAATGTCATTGCTTTTGGACTGCATAACATTCACAACTGGTTGAAGAAAACCATAATATTTTGCTATTATGCACATAAAAATTATAAATATACTTCGTCCAGCAGAGCTATGCAACAGGAAAGGAACGTTCCTTGTGGCAGCATTCCCTTCTGCGCTCAGATTTTCTAAGTCAACAACTATTTCACAATAGTTTTTTTTGAATACTGTTCCGAATTTGTGGGACGGAATTAAAATCATTTTCAACCAAATTAAGTCTATAACTAGCACAATGGAATAGAAAATTTTTGTGAACCTTTTGTGTTGATAATATTTTTTGTATACCACCTGTCTTTCCAGCCATCATGGCGCATTCGTTAAAGTCCAGCCCAACAAAATTCAAATTAACCGCTGCGAAAAAGTCTTTTATAACTGTAGCTATTGTTTTTGCATCCGTCGTCAGTAGTGCTACGAACCTAACAAATTCATCACGTATTATTAGTTCATTTTGGTTGAAAAATCTGACGCCAATTGAAAGTTGCTTTTTTCTGGCAATGTTTGCAGTTTCATTTGCCAAAATACTGTACGTAGAAGCTTTTCTCAGATCTTTGCAAATTTATTCTTGCATAACTTTTCTTGCAATAATCAGTAAAAGATTCGGATTCCCTATCGACATATATTTTTATATTTTTTCTTCCATCGATGTTTTTTTGTAAAGCTTCATCGCCAGCTGATATTTTTAACATAATTAAATCATGTAAAATGCCTATAAAAGTAAAGCTACTAATTCAAGTTTTAGTCTTTTAATGAATCTTAATGTAACTGTATCATTCAGCTTTCCACGGAGGGGAAGATCGTGGTTTCCACATTGTGCACATTGGAAGAATTCCACATTTTTATATTTCGTGAAAGGACGTACAACAAAAGAAGACACAATACCCGGATTGTTTCGAGGCTTGAACAACACACTGTGTAAGCAAAATGCTCCTTTAAGCTAGCGCGAATAAACCAACCATGGCTTTTATGTATCTAGGCTCGATTGAATTTACTCTTTAAATTTTCTACAAAGTTATAGCTTTCATTTGGCTGCCAATAATCGGTTAGAAGAGTTTTTTTTTTTTGTGCGGCAGACATTAAGCTTGCCATAGTTATCCACTTTCCAATATCATTTGGATGGTAGTCATCCACTTTACCATTTCCAGTATCAATTCCTGCATCGCTGCCACTTGGACTTAATATTTTTATCAATTTAGCTGCAATATTGATAAGTAAAAAAGATCAGGGACCAACTTACCTCCAGGACTGCTGAAAGTATAGATATCCATATCTACTTTGAATTTATCAATTCTCAAATTATTATCACACTGAACATTACAAAATTGTAAATACATCAACAGCTGATTAGCAAAAACTGTCTTGTAAAGCGAAATTTTTATATTTGAATATAATAGAATAGAATAGAATAGAATAGAATAGAATAGAATAGAATAGAATATAATATAATAGAATAGAATAGAATAGAATAGAATAGAATAGAATAGAATAGAATAGAATAGAATAGAATTATAGAGGTACTCACAAGATGTAGCAAGCGTCGAAAGTTGACTACGTAATAAATGCAAAGCAACTTAGGACTGACTCCGAGTTTTCCTTGATTCTTCATTTGTGACTCTACTTGCGTTTACATTCAGATTGAGATGACTCCAAGTCAAAATTACATTTTTCGTTGTATGCATACATGTGTGTACTTGCGGACTTAGTGAGAAAACAACTTTTGTAAAATTTGTTTTCAGTACGGGGGCGGTTCATTAAATACTCATATTAGAAATGAAGACACCATTTTTTTTTTTAAAACTGTTTTTATTTTTATTTTTCAACATAGTCCCCTTCTAGAAAGATAAACTTCTTGCAACGTTCCTGCCATTTTTTTCACCCCTCCAAAAAATAGGATTTGTCGAACTCTCCCAAATACGCCTTTGTCTCAACGATGACTTCCTCGTTTGAGCTACATTTTTATTCCGAGAGCCATTTCTTCATATTAAGGAACAAGGAATAGTCGAAGAGAGACAGATCGGGTGCATACGAAGGATGGCAGCGATTCATAACGCAATTCATGCAGTTTGGCGGAAACAACACCAGATGAATGTGCTGGTGCGTTATCGTGATGAAGCAACCTTTTTTCGCCAAATGAGGCCGTGTCTACTTTGTCTATTTTTTGTCGAAGCGGTCCAATAACTCACTGTAGTTTTGTCCAGTGATCGTTCATCCTTTTTCTAAAAATCACTTCGCATCCCAATAAATCGACCTTACCGGCCGATGGTACGGTCTTCGCCTTGTTTGGTGCAGTTTCACCGGGAGAAATTCATTGTTTTGATTGTTGCTTAGTTTCTAGTCTGTAATGATGAATCCACGGTGACAATTCGACGCAAAAAGTCCTTCGGATCTCGTTTAAATTGCCCAAAACACTGCTTCGAAGTTAACAGCCGCTTCCACTTGTTGTCCAGCGTTAGCAATCGCGGCACCCATCGAGCGGACAATTGTTACGGCGCCAACTTATCATGTAAAATAATAATTGCCGTTCCAGTCGACACACCTACGCCATTTGCTACTTCGCATACTTTCGTTCATCGATCAGTGAGAGTCATGGCATGGACTTTTTCAATGATTTCCTCGGTAACCATGTCTGCCGGGCGTCCTGGTCGCTCCTCATCAAAGACGGATGTTCGCACACTTTTAAATTCGTTGAACCAATATCTAACTGTGGTCATAGATGGCGACGTGTCCCCATAAACAACAACCAACTTAGCATTTTTTCCCATCCAAAAACAAAAGTGAAGGATACTGCTTTTTTTCCATTTTAGTGAAAATCACAAAACACGTTTGACTCGGATGGGTGCCAAATCTAAACTAATCTATCAATTAGTCTGAAATTTGTATTAGCGTCGTCTGATAGATGGCAGCATATGATAATAACACTAACTTCACTCAGGAACGTCTTCAAACACGGGTACTTAATAAACCATCCTCATATTGTTTTTCTGCGAACTTAGCACACATAATTTTGCAATGATTTGGGAAAAAGCAGAAAGTATTTTGAATACAGTGGAATTAATTCTGAATATGGATGGAAGAGAGAATGATGACTCCAAAAATTGCTTTATTTGTTGGAGTGCTATAGAATTGAGACGTGGGCTGCAAATCGGAAAAAAAAGAACAAAATAGATTGAGGAGTGGAGCACGTGATGAGAAAGGCTCCTATTCTGTGTTAAGATAGGAATTTGGAACCGGCGAAGAATCTTTCAAAATGTATATAAGAATGAATGAGGAGCAAGTCAATAAAATCCTGTCATCGCTGAAAACTTCGCAATAAGATGGCAATTCCCACTTTGTTTGGGAGCAATTGATACTACGTGTTCTTCATAACTTCTTATAAGATGACAAAAATCCATTTATTTCCCTATCTTTAGTGTCAAACACTTTGAACAGTCTTATTAATATGGGAAATAACACATGTACTTGGAAGGGACCAGCAGAGGCATTAGACAAGGCTACATGGAATATTTTAATACAGCAGGCTGAGTTGATTGGTAGGAAAATAACTTGGAAAACTGACATCACTCACATTTTTTTTAACTAGAATACGGCGAATAGCATGCTTCTTCATCGCTGCAATCATAAGATTCCTGGAATGTTAATATTAAATTGAATTAATTTTTGAATTTTTAGTACATTAATAAAACATGAATGAAAGTAATTTACCTCTTCAATATTTGATGTGCTACTTCGTTTACGGCAATGTGGACGCAGAAATTCTAGCGGATCGAAGCACCACAATTTCGCTGTGTATGTGTCGTCCACACCGCATCCACTTTTGTTACACACTCTACGAATCACAGTTCTTTCATAGATTGACAACGCAATATGTGATTTTTTACTTTCACATCATCTGAAGTTACTTCTTTTATGACTTGAGCAGATCTCTTGCAATGGATTCGAGCTCAGCAGCCTTTCTTACTCGATCAATGTGCATACTGCGCACTTTCCACATTGTATAAGTAGTCAAATCGTGCATCTTTCCAATTTGCACTTCTGTTGCTTTCCTTGACCACATTATAATTGCTTATAATTTGCTCACTTAAATTTCAGCAACTACCGCAAAACAAATTCATAAATAAAATTCAATAAACATATCGTTGGTGAGCCTTGTATTTCTTTCAGTAACATGTTTTTTGTTGTAAATTTGCTGACCAAATGAGTCTCGCTAACTATCGAAGACCGTAGTAAAATTAGGGCTAGTAACTGTGTGTATTTATTATGAATAAGTAGCTCTGCCCAATCAGATGGTAAAAGTTGTATGCGCCAAAGAAAATTCCAATTGGAATAAAAGTAAGCAAAGAAAATGGCAGAGAAAAGTAAATTTTTTTTTTTGAATTTTCAATAATGTTTATTTACATTCCACTGGCAATTGTGTTGTGTAAGAACAGCTGATTTGCTAAGTGCATCACAATTGATTGTTCACAAGATTGATCAGTTAAATTTACTACCGTTAACAATTTTCGACATTTAGACATCTTGTGAGCACCCTACATATTAGTGGTTATTTTTTGAATATGTGACTGTTGATAAGTATTATTTATTTAAAAATATAATATTTTTTGTTTTTAATTTCCAAAAAATATCGGTCAGACATATATCGATGCTTTTCATTCATATTCCGACTAGTTGGAAGGACGCATAGAAAATGGACATGATCTTTCTCCACACGCTTCACGCTAATAACAAAAGTGGATTGGAAACAAAGCCATTATGCAGGTAAAGTCAAAACAAAAACGCAACCAATGTGTGAAATGTGGAGTTAACCTTACAATAACGGAATGTAATACATCTTGAAAATGTCCATAAACACCCGAATAGGATTATGGAATGACAATGGCGCCGTCAATAAAGTCCAAGGGCTTGAATCGTTTATCTCTAAACACCAGCTGGGTGTGTGCAATCGTTCAAATGCAGTATGGATAGTATACCCTTTATGCCGTCTGAAGGTGCTCTCGGCGGAGCTGCGATAATGGTGCGCACAAAACAAACATCTTCCTCTTGATCCTGATATAATATTAATATGCGAAGTAGTCTTCTGTCCGATCCTGAAAATAATAATCCTGTGTGCATCTTTAATTTCAGAAACGAAATAATACTGGTTATGCGTACCTGTTATATCTGACTGCGTATGGTGCCTGTAGTTAGGTAATGTGGTTGTTCTTTCATTTTCTTGGTAAAAAGAATTATCTTTTTCCAAGAGGTGGAAATTTATTTGTACTCAAAAGCGCGAGCAAGACGAACAAGTGATCGTTGAAAAAAGGCCTAAAACTCGAAAGTTGTTTTCTTTGATTGATCTATTGTATCGTTGTTCTATCGAAGAGGGGACTTGTACACGATCTGATGTACAGATTATACGTTGAGCAAGGAGTAATACAGAGCTCAGGATCCTTCAGTGCCGGCGGCTTTGGAGGGTGTGCAAACTATTATAATCCGATGTTGGATCATCTGGTTAACGTTCCAGATAAAAATGCAAGTGCACTTTTTCAGAATTTGATCGCTTTGGCCACGCAGCTGGGCAGATTACATGTAATAGTGCCATCTACACATAGACCTTTAGAAGCAACATCGTCAACACCCGCGCTACAAGATAACACGCTTCGGACTAAAACAATGCAATCTCAGCAAGATCATAAGTCCGAATTAATAGAAGAAATCAAGGAATTAACTCATATGATGCGTCCGCCACAGCGGTCTATCAATAATTCAATATAGAAGCTATACGCAAGTACACAAAAATATCTTTATAGAAAAAATTAAACTATTGGAAGTACTCATTACCTACAAATGACCACGAAATGATAAGCAAATGAGCCTTAAAAGAGCAAAACATCTCATGAAGAAGTTATGAGAAATGCGGTAGTGAGTCAAAAAGAAGAAAACCCTTCTAAAACGGCAAGAAATGATAAGGATGCAAGAGATGGAAGTGTTAAAAGGAAAGTGCAAGATAATAAAATCAAGAAGAGTGAAAATTCCAAACCACTTCTTCATAGGTATTGTAAAAACTGGGACTTGTCTTATAGTCAAAAAAAAAAAAAAAAAAAATTAAACTCTGTCCAAAACGTCTCAATAATAGGTAGATAGCTTAGGGAGAGGTGTTGGTTGAGTTGAAGAGATCACAAACACTAACGCAAAAGAGTGCAAGTGGAAGTACGGGATTTGGTTGAAATTACAACTAAAGAAGATATATCCGAACTTATCCGCAAATAGGTTAAAGAGATAAGTTAGTTCAGGTACCCAAACAGCTGCGAATAAACCTTCCGGCGCAAGATGTAAGTTATATACTGGATGCTCAAAAGCTTAAAATCGGCTGGGTACTGTGCAGAATTAAATAAAAGCCAAAGTGCTTCATATGTTTAGAGTAAGGGTATATGGCAAGATCCTGCAATAACTCGGAAGACTGGAGTCAGTGCTGCCTTAAATACGGCGATAAGAGTCACTATGCGAAAGCTTGTGTTAAGAAGAAGAAGCCATGCAGGCTTGCAAATGGAATAACGCACACTGATTACCAGATAGGTAGTCGAAAATGTCTCATTTATGTAACAGCATGCAAAAAAACAACAAAATGAAGATGCTACAAATAAATCTGAATCGCTATGAAACTGCGCAAGAACTTTTAATACATACTGTGCACAAAAAGAAGGTTGACGTTGCCATAATTTCTGGCGAATATAAAAATTCAAGTTATGGGTCTGCGGAGATAAAGCGATGCCGGATAAGCAGAAAATAAGAGAAATAATTATTCTGACGTGTTAGGGATAGGTCGCGCGTGTGTCTTCCCTCGTAAAATTTTTCTATTGTTTTTGTGTTTTGTGAATGAATACAGTGCGTGTGTGAGTGCAATTTACAGTTTTATGAAATAGTTGCCATTTCATAATTGTTTGTGCATTTTCGGTTACTTTTTGTTGCAGTTTAACTACATTTTTGCGCAAATTTTTAATTTGTGTGTATTGGTGAGTACAGGGTTAGAGTAACATGTTTTTGAGTCCAGGATTGTATTTTTTGTCTTGAGTGCAGGGTTGCTTTTTTGTGGTTTTTGTCCGTGCTTTTCAGAGTATGGTTGCGGTTTTTGCTCTGGGTTTAATTTTTGTGGGTTTTTGTCTGTGTTACAGACAAAAACGTCTGTGGATTAATTTTTGTTCGTTGTCTTCTTGTTTTTAAGTGCTGCAATGCCGCCGAAAAAGAAAAAGACGACCATGGCCGATGAAGCCATGTTGTCGTCAGACGAGGTGTCGCCGGGGACGCCGGATCATTCTAAAAGGTTCTGATGTTGCCATAGAGACCCTTCTGGGATCTGAACGCTGTTACATGGGCCTTCCTTGGGTTGCTTCCGTTGCTTAGATGTCGATCATAAAGTGGCGGAATGCAAATTCAAGGACAACGTTTCTCGTCGTTGCGGCCAGACTGGTCATCGGGCGGCACTATGTATAAATACGCTTCATTGTCGCAACTGTGCATTTAAGGGTAAGTCAACGGGACATCTTATGATGTCCCCGGCTTGTCCAGCGTACAGTTCCATTGTTGCCAGGATTTTAAGATATTTGGAATCAGGTAAACTGTCAGGGGGCATATGCTGCAACGTGTGAGTTAAGTGCTACGATGTGTGAAGGTGGCAGTGGAATTACCCTGCCTCATTTACAAAAATTTGTTGTTTACTCAGCCAATTGTTGTGTAAGGGGACTACCTGCAGTTATGCGGGTACATCCTGATAGCAGGGCCAATTCTGGTGTAGTGGTGAATGATGTCAATGTTGAATGGACTTTGGTGAATTCGACTGACTATAGTGCTGTGTTAGTGTGACTGCTTCTTTTGGCAGGGTTTTTGTAGTTAGTATGTATTGTAAAATTAGTGAATTGCTATAGCCGCACATTTCGTACATGGATGAGGTGCTACTGCTTGTGGGTGACGATCCCGTCATCTTTGGTATTGACACGAATGCATCGTCCTCCTTGTGGTTTAGTTAAATATCTAGACATACGATTGATTATAATGACATATACTCCAGCGTTGCATGAAAGGGAACTTGTGAACGGTTGGTCTGTGAGGAATGCAAACTGGCCGTTTCACAGTGTGAGTGTGCGAGAGGTGGCAATGGAACATCTATTGTCACGTTTCTCGGAATTGTATGCTAATGAGCAGATTGAGTGTGTGAAAGATGGATGAGTGGTGTGAGTGATATTATGTTTCCAAGAAGCCGTAAAAGTAATCTTGGAAGAGTGAAGTTGTGGACGCGGGAATTGACTGAGAAGCAGACTCTGGTTCGGAGACTTTGTAAGAGGTTTCAGAGGGCCAGATCCGCTGGTTCTGTGAATGTTGCCCAACTTTCGCTTGAGTGTAGTCGTGTGTTGAGAGAATACAAGCTTTTGCTTGTAATTGTGAAAGAGAATAAAGGGAGAGCATTTCTTCATCGAATAAGGATGATCCCTGGGGTCATGCATGTAAGGTTTGTAGGGGTAAGGGAGGACAGACAAGTGTGTATGCTCTCCGTGTTGGTGATGCTCAGTTAACGACATGGGGAGATTGTATGAATGCTTTGTTGTGCGCATTTTTCCCTCGGTCGGATCGGGTTGAGGCTTCACATTTGATGATGTCTTCCTGTGATCGGCTCCAGGATGGTTTGTTGGGGGTGGCTTTTTCGAAGTTACGATCGAGAAAATCACCTGGTATGGATGGATTGACTAAAGAGATATGTAAAAGCATCTGGAAGGCAATTTCTGAATACATGAATGCGATGTATGTGAAGTGTGTATCGGAGAGATAAAGTGAAATGTATGTATGAAAGTGGGCTAAGGTGATTGTCCTTCTGAAGTCGCCTGATAGAAGAAGGAACAATCCTCGTTCGTTTCGGGGCATCAGTCTCTTGCCGATGCTTGGTAAGGTACTGGAAAGAGTTCTGGTAGAAAGGCTTCAGAAGAGTGTGAATGAGCAAATATCTGATTCGCAATTCGGGTTTAAGAAAGGGAAATGCGTTAAAGTTGCTTGGAACTATGTGTCTGAAGCATAGGTACTGTGAAGAATGCAAGACTATGTGAGACTTGCAGTCTATCCGACAACCAATATGGTTTTCGTAGGATGCCATTAAAAAGTTTACTGAACTTTTAAACTATTAATGGAGCTGGATAAATGTATGGCACAAAAGAATATTGCTCAGTCATTAATTTTGATGTTAAAAATGCATTCAACTCGGCGTACTGGTCTCTTACTATACCAGCATTAGAGGCAAAAACTATGCCTGAATACTTACAGCGGATCATATGGAGCTATTTGTAAGAAAGATTATTACTCTATGATACGGATGAAGGACCTTAATGTTATAAGGTTACTGGTAGACTATCACACGGCTCATTATTACATCCAATCCTATGGAATGTACTTTATGATAGTATATTGCGTTTTCTTCTTCAAAAAGAAGTGCAAATAGTCGCATATGCTTATGATATAGCTGTAATTATAGTAGCGAACGAACTTCATGAAATCCATAGCTTATGCAGAGAAATCACAATTAAAATAAAGACAAAAGCAGTGCTTATTACAGGCAGGAAAAAGTTGGGAATATAGGATGGCTAACATAGATGAAGACAACACCTGACCAAGGTTAGCCAATCAATTTTGCTGTAAGCGGTACCTGTATGGAGACCTGCAGTTATGCTTGCAACTTATGCAAAGATAGCAAGATCAGTGTGTCATCAGACCTGCTAGCGCTTTTCGTACAGTATCATTTGAAGCTGTCGCACGTATTCTTTTACTGCCCAAAATATACAAAGGAGATGGAAACACTGGAAAGGTCATGGCAGGTCGTCTGACGCCAGAAAATATAGAGAGACCTATACTGCAATCGATGCGGGTATGAAATATGGTGAAGGATTAGACCGGTGTAATCAGATAATATTACCTGGGTGTTAAATACACAAGCGTTTTCTTGTCGAGTGATGGAATTTGGTTTTTTTTTTTTTTTTTTTTTTGTTTTATATTGTTTATGGATGAATTTCGAATCTCCTAATATTATAATTTGTCAGTAACACAAAGGTTTCTTAAATACTATATAAATATTTACACTTCCCACAAGTGAAAGAAGGGGGTTACAATTCACTATAAGCATCTAACTTAAAAGAGGGGCTGCATGATCATTGCGGATATGAGATGAATTTCTTGTATGAACAATAGCTCTGGCGAATGGATTAACATGTTGAGCAAGTTTATCAACATATATTGGTTTCCGCTTCGAAGACTCTTCTTTTACAAGCAGTACATTAAGTTCTTTGTGAATGTTTTCATTTCTGATATACCAGGCGCCCTTTGAATAAACTCAATATTACTTCCAATACGCCATAATTCTGAACCATTTGTCACAATAGGTTTAATGATGGATTTATAAAAAAAAATCTTATACTAAAGTCGCAGGCCAGATCTAGAGTTGATTATACAGTGGAAACTTCGTGTCCTAAGATTCATTTGAACTTTTTTAGATTCAATGTGCTTCCTCCATGTTGGACTCCTATCTAGGGGAACGCTGTATTTACTGGATCACAGGTCTTATTTAAAATTATAATATAAGTTCTAATAAATAAATTAAATAATATATATAAAATTGGGCCAAGAACACTGCCTTGCGGAACGCCATCACTAATATTATATTCGTTTGATGTAGAATTCTTGTGTCTCACTACAAAAACTCGATATAAGACTACAGATTCTTCTTAATTAAGCCTTCATAACATACCATATCAAAATCTTGAGCTACATTAAGCAATACTGCTGAGCAATATTTTCGTAGCTCAATTGCAGTTCTTATTTCCGCAGTAATTCTGTTTACTTGTTCAATTATGCGATAGCTTGATCGAAACCTGAAATGATGAGCAGGGAATATGTTATTGCTTTTTAGATTAAGTGCAATTATTTATTCAAATAATTTCGCAATGCATGGAAGAAACCATTGGCTTATCTTTTCCTGGTTTTGGAATCATTACGATGACTGATTTTTTCTACTGGGACGGAAATTAACAGATTTTAAAGTTGGCGTTGACCAATGTAGTGAGAAACGCTATTTCCGAGAATGGAAGTTCTACTAACATTTTTGGCATTTTAAGATCATGACCTGCAAATTTTTTCGTATTCAGCTTGAGAATTCTTTTAATTTCCCAAGTACTGGTTTTTAGCGGATTCGTACTTGGGTAAGGAACTGATAGGGAAGCATAAAATAATTTTTAGGCTCATTGGGTTTCCATTCAGATCTCTTATGCTCGGCGAATACTTTGGCTTTATCTTCATCTGAACCCCCGGATTCATCTCTAATAGGTAAATCCAACTCTACGGGCGTTTTCAGTGCATTTTGAGCTTTCCAGACTGGAAATTTGGGACATGTAGGATATTAATTTTCAATATACTTATCTGCTTTGTCCATCAACTATTTCAGTAGTGAGTTCTTTCTCTAAGTTTTTAGTTGTAATTTTAAGTTTTTCTTTAGTAGCTGGCGACTGTTATCAATCACGTTTTAAACGTCTTTTGGTGGCAACCAGATCTTCGATATCACTATTCGAGTTTTGCTATAGTGACGTAAAATATTCTTGGGAGTTGATAAAGAAGCTGCAGCAACTAGTATCGAGTTTATTTGACATGTCATATAATGTCACTTTCAGAATTCAATGTGAGAACTTATATACCAGGGGCACTATTTATGTGTCGAGAATAGCAAATAAGAACAAACGTTTTTAAATGAAAACGGCTTTAAGGTTTTTCAAAATATTCACCATGATGATCAAAATACTTTTGCATTATTTCAAACCATTTGTCATAGCAGTTTTTCCATACCTCTTGAGACACTTCTAAAAGATGGTGTTGAATGCTTCAACTGCTTCTTCGGCGCTCGTAAATCATTGACCACGCAGTTTACCTTTGATATTCGTGACCAAGAAGAAGTCATTGGTGCCAAATCAGGACTGTACGGATGAATCATAAATTCGATATTTTGACTGCTCAAAAACAACAACCAATTTTGGACGAACTTCCCGGAATTCGTAGGCGACGGAACTACGACCATAATTCAATTTACAATATCAGCGATATACTGAGGGTTTTGTTCATCGACACATTCTTGTTGTAATAATGCACGTCGAAAGTTGTGAAAAATTATCCAACGAAAAGTTTCCCTTGAAATTTCCATCTTTTGGATAAATTGATTTTCTTAACTCACTGTATTTTTTATAATTCAGCTAATTTGTCATATAAGATGTAAGTCTATGTGAACAATCCTCAGCTCAATGCAAAATAAACTAGGGAGTGATCGGACGATAGTTCGTTAAGAGTAGTTTCAGATATTATGTTTCTTGATATGTTCTTAATAGTGGCGAAATCGATAAGATCAGGCATTTTCCTTGAATCACCTAGCCAGTATGTAGGCCTACCCGGAGAGATGAAGTCAAGCTTGTTTCTTGTGTTTACAAGCGTATTGTAAAGTTACCGACCTTTGTGATTTAGTAATCGAATCACCAAGCCTATCAAAGAATTTTATAAAAGTAGTTTCGGATATAGAAAGTCGAGGTGGGCAGTCAACTGCTGACAATGTAAAATTACTATGGCTCCGCTGTATCCGAATAGAATTGCCAGTAAGTGATTGGATGACTACGGGTGGAGTTATTCGTAGAGGAAATTGAAAGCGATTCTGTTGGAATCGCTGCACGGCTAGGTTCAAATTTAGGCCTAATTGAACTTTTTTGTTGTTGCAATCGGTTTTTCATTTCATTATACACGGAAAAGCCTTTATAGTTAGCAGTATGATAACTTGCACAGTTGCTGCACTTTTTTACCCTACATTTGATTGAGCAGCTTGCTGTATCTTCTAAATATCCAGATGCTACTGCAAACTGAGCATAGGGTACAATAAACCTTAGTATGGTCGAATTCCTGGCAGTTTGTGCATTGCACAGAATTTACTCACACATGAAGCTCTGCTACTGTAACTTTTCGATGAAGAAGGTATTGAATACTAAAAATTGGGTGGACCTCATTTTTGCGTGGGTTCGGTACGCATTCCACTTAAAACAAATGCTGTGGAATGTTATTTCAGCTAATGATGTTGATGACAACCATGACATCAAATCCTTTTTCTACTAAGGCACTCTTTATATCAATACAATTCACGGAAGATTCAAAACCTTTAATCGCTACTATTAGGCTTTTGCAACTTCTGACATGGTAACTATAATAGTTTCGCTTAGTTTCATTGAAGAAATTGGTGACTATACGGAAATTTGTTTCAGAATGGATCTGTACCTCAGTTTCCTTTATATTACCCTTTGTAAGTGGGACAATATGGGAACTATTGTATTAATACAAATTCCTTTTGAAATGTTATCTACCAGTCTATTTGAGCTTTACTCACGAATATATATTGGTGGTTTAAAATATATCACCTTTGGTTCTGGTACATCGTGATTAATATCCTTCTCATTACCTCCAAGTAACGCAAATCTGTTACTCTCCAATTGCGTTTTCTTGGCAGAATTACTTTTTTGAGGGCTGAGTTTTCCCTTTTTGATTTGTATGTAACGATCAATTCATGTCAGTAGTGCCGCTTTATTTTTTTGTTGCCCCTTATTTGCAACTTCAGTAATTCCGCTGTGCCCTCCTGTTGGTTTTGCACGACTGAATAAGATTGATGCTTTTACTGTTGAATGCGAATCAACGGACTATGTTGCCGATTTGCTTGCGTTCAAATTTTCAGAGTAAATATATTTGTTCGGCTCAAATGAAATGAATTGCGTACCACATGACTTTGACGGCTTTTATTTGCTTGGGTGTAGCAGAGCAGGAAAGCAGGATCTAGCAGGCTGCTCTTGTGTAGTTGGTGACAGTTCACTGAAAGTACGTCCGATCGCTAGAAGTGCAAAAAATAATGGATTTTATAATTTGAGAGTATAAATTTATCCGAGGTTAGAGTGTAGAATGAAACTGATGAACACTTTTTTTATTATGCTTAAATTAAATCGTACAACATAAGATAAATGAAATAAAAAGGAATAAACAAAAATAAAAAACTCAGTTCTATTTTGCTCAAATACTGTTTAACTCAAATAATGCATTAGTTCACCAACACTGCGCGTGGTCCCGAATGAAGCCGATAATATGAATTGTGTATGCCGTCAGCAATATGACGGTATCTTATGACGATTCACACTTCGACAACAAACATCCTATCCTTCTAAACTCTTCCCCTGAGCTGATGGCCTTTCATCATCTTGTTGATTTCTGCACTATATTGCTCTCCGGGATTTTCCTGGAGCAGAAATAAGTTTTCAACTTTCTTTAGCCAGTAGAACCCATGTTTATTGTTGCTGGAGATTGGAACGCCAAACTAAGTTTCGTGGATAACTCTAATACGTGTTTTGGCAACTGGATCCTGTAACAGCAGCTATATCCCATCACCTTTTGTTGATAGAACGACATTTCGTTCTCAACTCTGATCATCTGCTACTCATGAATGAAACTTGAGTTGCTGTCTCAGCGTATAATACGAAGTTTCGTCTACATCCCTATAGTGAAGATCTTAGTATGTTTCGCCATCTTGATCACAATTTACATCTATTTGTTAATGCTGAAATTACCTCCTGTAACGACATCGATGATGTTGTTGATACCCTTACCAAAAATATTCACTCAGTAGGAGAGTTGGCTTTACCCAGTTGTCCACCTACTTCTTGTCCTGTTGTCCTTCAAATTTCCCAGGAAGTAACCATGTTTGTGGCATCGCCTTCGTTGTAAATTCTTATATACTCATTAACCTGTTATGAAAGCTGAGTATGTAAGAGCTTCTGAAGCTTTCACTAATCGGCCACTTTTCCATCAAATGGAAGCATGCTGTGATTCCGAAGCCTGAGAAACGATCAACTTGAACAGTCACACAACTTTATTTTCTACTTTCTCCAAAATAATCGAAAGAATATAATTATGTAGATTACTAGATGTAAGTTCAGCCCAGGAAGCTACACCAAATCACCAATTTGTAATCAAGTAATGGCATGACACTCCTTAGAAGGTTCAGATCTCATCTTGAAAATAAAGAAATGTGTTGTGCTGCATTTTTGGATGTTTAAACAACTTTCAACGGGGTCTGGCATGAAGAAAATATCTTCAAGTCAAAACATATCGTTCGTGATCCTCATTTCTGCTCCATCTCATATAAGAAAAATGCAGGTGAATAAGTTTCAATCTTCCCCTATATGCGCCGAATACTAGTTTTCTTGGCATAGAGTTCGGATAAGCAGTAAATCGGCTGAGATATGCAGTAGATTTAGCTTGAATAAGCTCATTAATATTCTGAATGCCAAGAACTCTTTCAATTTCGCTGGTCCGCATGTTGCATGAAGCACCAGTGATACGTCGATGATTTTTAGCCTGTAAGACTCTTAGCTTTGCAGCAACACCACAAGCTTGTATTCTTTATCTCCTACAGGGAGCAAGAATTTATTTGTATATGAGCATTTTGTTGCGAAAGGACAGCGTATTTCCAACTTATCTTGTCAACCTTAGCCATTAGCGAAGCTACAACTCCTATAATGTGCGTTGTGAAAGAGAGTCGATGGACCAAATATACATCCAGAATACTATAGCCAGTTTGATCTTCGATGGGATGTCCATTTAGAAGTTTGCCTATTCGTCAAAATGATGTAGGTATTCTTATATGACGTTTGTCAAACTGGACTCACAAGAATCTCTGTTATCCACATATGTTGCAATAAAAAATTCTGAGTCACTTACATAACATGCTGTGATGATGAGTATATCATGGGTAAAGAGAAAGAACAAGCTTTGGCAGAATGAATTAAATTGTCAAGCATATTCAACTACTCTACTACGCCGGTAGCCAAACTGAAATTTTGAAATAGCGTTTATGATCTCTGGCCGGCTCAAAATTCTACTTACAACACATCCTTCCAAGAATTTTTCAAGCGATCCGAGCTAATTGGCTAATTGGTCTGTAATAGTCCAAATGGGTCGGATTTCTACCAAATTTGTGTGTCTTTGTGTCTATTTCATTTTAAAGATAAAAAAAAATATTATTGGCTCTAATTATACCTAACACATTTGTCGGAATCAGCCGCAAAGGACCTCTAGGAGGTAGGTACCTTTCATACAAACCCCCAACTCAAATTCATGTTCTTATTAGAAAAACTTTTTGGTTTTTTGTGCTATCATCTTGAAGTTTGAACACAATTAGTTTCTGATCCATATTCATCAACCATTTAAATAATGATCCTGGGATTACTGGATCGCTAACTCGCATACAAAAAACGTTTCCTAGGGGATGAGTGAATAGTATTACATATTCGGCATAGTCGAAAATACCCTTCTTTCCGGTTTTTACTCTGTTTATGAATATCTGAATAATTGACGGAATATTTTTATGTTGAATGGCATTCTCATAAATTCAAACCATCCTAAAAGTATAATAAATGACGTATATGTCGGAGAAAGATCACACACGGGCTGATTCATTATTGTTACAAGCGCAACGAGTTTCGTAGTAGCTTGATCGCATTATCAACTATCTGTCCCTCATAAAATTCTAATTTCAAGCTTTTATACCACAAACCACACTCGACAATAGGGTCCCGTCGCCTCGCCCTGTCAACATATCCTCACCACACTATCACACAATCAATTATCCTCTCCCTCGCACAAGCAATGTTTGATACAAATGAAGCTACAACTGCAACACGGAACGGATCAGGGGATCACAATAGACCACAATATACAGGGCATCACAAGAGATGGCAATATAACTACCTGATGCCACATCTGCGTATTTCTTTATACGCCGACATATACTTTATCGTATCCGCGTTCATGAGCACATGTCTAATATTTTAAGCAAATTTTTGTTTGGCAAACTTTCTAATATCCGTGTATCATCATTAATTGGGTTGGATAATTATGTTTTGCGGTACTTTTACTGAAGTTTCAAACACAGTCCGCAGTTTTTTTCCGTAGCAATAGGGGTCGTACGTTCAGAGTCAATAGCTTTTTCTAGTTGTCTAAAATTGTTTATAATTTCGGTTTCTCTGTATAAGACAATCTACGTGTGGCCAATTGAAGGGTTTTTCATTTTTTAACGAGATTTTCACTTCACTATGAACTTTAGGTCGTTCAGTGTCTAAGTAAGTTTTTTGGAACATTGATTCGAATTCAATTTTAATTTTAAACCAGATATGCATATATTCAAATCCAATAAATCTGTTTTCATCGCTTAATTACCAAATTAGTTTGCCAAATTTTGTTTCCATGTTTTGATTTGCTGAAATATTGCTTATTAGATTTTTTTTAAAAATATTTTGATGAACATTTTTGCATAAACGAGATTACTTTTCTTTCAACTGCTTCAGGCCCCAGTAGCTAGTGCTCGATAAACTTGTATATTTGTTCCGTATTAAAAGTTAGGTTTAATGTGTTAGAATAAAATAAATAAATTTCGTTGAACACAAAAACAATTCACAAATGTTGTAGTAAATCGTCAGAATTTTCTCACGCCCAATTTGTCTCATGCTTCACACATCCGAAAAAATTTTGGTGGCAAGAGTCAAGCGAATTACCGACATCGTTAGCAACTTCTCTAACAGTGATTCGACGATCCACCAAAACCATGTATTTTACTGCTTCAACTTTTTCGTCTGTTGTTGAAGTTCAAAAGAAACTAGCAATAAAAAATGATTGAAAATGTCAAGGGATACATGTGTACCAACACAACAAAAAAAAAAAAAATTATATCGAAAATCGATAACTCGTGGACCGAGATATATAAAAAGTCCTCTTACTTTTTGATTATACCACGTATATCTCTTATTTTAGTTTTCACAAGTCCTCTTACTTTTTGATTATACCACGTATATCTCTTATTTTAGTTTTCACAAACTATACAAAAAGATAATTTCTTTCGCTTTTTCGTTACTCAGTTACACCAAGCACAATAATAGGCAGTTCTATTACGAAAAAATCGGATACCTTGTCGTGGATAACCAATTACCTTTGGTATGTTATGAATTAGTTGAAACATATATTTTTACTCAAAAATAAGGAAAGTAGCTATTATTCCTCTGTATGAACCCATTCAAAACGGTATTTTTCGTACTCATGCTCAATGTTGAATGTAGCTGAGAGAATGTTTTACGTTCTCATTCAAACGAAGCGGTGCCGAATTGAATTGAATTAACATTCAAATGTTATTATAATCTCATTTGTTCGTTAAAGTACAATAGAAAAATAGAAACTTATTTGCTCTCCCCAAAATAGTACATTCAGTTTCCAAACTCGCACGACGAAATATGGATCCACATATTGAACACGAGAAGGCAATAAAACATATATTTCAAACTGATGTATCGAAGATCAAGCAAACATATCCCTGGGTTTGTAGATGCTGATTGGGGCAACAACTGGTTTGATCTTAAGTCAAACTTAGAGACAGCGCATTCAGTCATGTAACAAACAAAGCGCATAAAATAAACAATTCTTATTTTTCCCAACAGATCCTTTTTATATCATAATGTCGCTATGATTCCCCCTGTTTATTTATATAGTTGGCGTAGTTTTATAAGTATTTATTTCCTTTTGACTAATCATGGACATACGCCAATATCGGCAATCCGTTGTAGAAATATTTATACAATAATTTTCCGATTGTTCATGGATCTCATTTTATTTCAAATTATTATCATGTGCACTTTTTCTAAAATGAAAAAAATTCAATACAGCACCAACATTGCCAGAAACCAAAGTAAAAGATATTGTAAGGATCAATGTGATGCTTTGCGTTACAGCTATCTTTCAGTGTGAACGGATGCTTGGTAGAACTTCAAGTTGCCTTGGATAGTAGGTGACGCAGGACTTTATTGTTGATGGTAGATGGTGACATCTCAGGAAAGAGGACGTAAAGTATATTATAATTGACACATAAAACGTAAAATGGATCGTGTGGGCAAAAGTTAGTTGTGCACCTACCTGTAGCAAGAGGTACAAAATTTCTAGTGGTACGACTAGGGACACAAAATTTAAGTTCGCTCAAATTCGGAGTGGAGTTCGTTACGAAGAATCCCACTTGAGTATGATTGCAAACGTAAATTGGGGTTCCAATTTAAGCCACGAAGTGCAAAAAGGACGGAATTGCTTCTGAACTGACTCAATGCATGAATACTCGAGTACTGGGCGGACAAGAGAAGTGAATAGAAGCTAATGAAAGGAGCATTAAATTTTTTGGTCCATCATTTAATATAACTAAGCATATTTTTAGCTTTGGTAATAGTTGATGAAATGTGCTCGTTGAGAGTCAAATTATGGTCAAAAATGACTACAAGGTCATAGAAGATAGAAACTATCACTAATGGCAAATTATCAATCGTATAAAAAAATAATTGAGGATTCATACGATGAAACGTCATAATGTTTATGCATTTAGCAAAGTTTAACTCTAATAGATTGCATAAACACCAAAAGTGCAGTGTTTATAAATCCTCCTCAAGTCTAATATGCGAAGTGATATCGTTAAAAGATAGTTTGACATCATCAGCTACATCAGGCCACGAAATAATTCATGGAAAGAGGATCATTTATGAAAAGGTTAAACAATAATAGACCAAGATCACTTGCTTGAGGAACACCAGAAGTGATATCACAGGATAGGAAAGAGAGGCTTTGAATAATATTAGCTGAACTCTAGATTATGCGGGAATCCTAAAAAGTCTAGTTTAGTTTAAAAGGAGATTATGATTAACGGACATGAAATAAACCGTGATTAACTAAATATGTAAATTCAAGCAAGTTTGTAGTTTATGATGCTGAAAATTTAACAATATCTCTGTAATTGCACATATCAGCATATTTGCTTTTTTATGGAAGGGAACAATAAAGGGATATATGAAGAAAATGTACACTATAGAGTGATAAACTGAAAACTTTAAGGATTACACAGAGACTCAGCACATAACATGAGCAGATCACTAGGTATATTGTCAGGACCAGGTGAGTAAGTGGATTTTAACGATTTTAAATTAATATGAAGACAATTCTCATCAAGTATAGGAGTAACAATATAGTTACAATGTGAAATAGGATATGGGAAGGAATACCTTTATAGGATTCAGGAGACAAGCGGATTGAAAGAATTTCGCAAAGAGGTCTGTAATACCCAAATCACTACTTGATAGATCATCAGTTAGATACAACGTCGAGAGAAATAAAAAAGACTTGCGTTTCGAGTTTACAAAGTTATACAACTAGTAAGGGTCACGCGAAAATTGGAGTCTACAGTCTGTAACGTGAGAGATAGGTATTATAACAACTGTTATTTACTTGTACACAAAATTTAACAAAAGCAATTTACTAGCCAGTACTTTTTAATTGTTTAAACAGTCTTGATTTAATGTTTCCCAGGGTAGAAAGTCTACTTGTAAACCAACGTGGTTTACTAGTGTAAATGTTGAGTCGACCATTGAATCAGACAACAACCACAAAGAAAAATGTAAGTTTTTGTTGTGAAATGTGAATCGGGGGTTGGTCGATTCAATAATGGAATCAGTAGTGAATCGTTTCAGAGCTGGCAAATTTATGGTAGTGCTGCAAATTTTCGGTCATTCCCGGTTAGAAACTGTCATTTTTGACGGACCTCAGCACTTTTTTCTTTCTGACAAAAACATAAAACAGCTGATAAATGCACAAAACAATAAATAAACAAAGTAGCCAAATTTGAAATTTTACAATTTTTGTTGATATTTTACTAAATACCTAGCAGGAATAAAAACGGTAGTTGCAAGAGCTTTTTGCATACCATTCAAATTATTGCAAATCACGTATTTTTCATAAATTTTACGATTGAATTTGGTCAACATGCGCGCAAAATTCGAAATGGAAGTATAGGGGACATAGGCAAAATATTGTATACTGTTGCATAGAAAAAATTGGTAGCAGTAGTCATATCACCATAGACCAGATTGCATTAAGTTGGGTAAAGTTCACTTTTCGAAAATAAAACTGACACTTACATGAATATATGGAGGCTAAAGTAGGACAAGTTATAGAAAGGGAAATATCAAACGTTGGAAGATAAGTTTAATCAGGAAGACATAAAGGTTGGGATCTTGACACAGAAGTACCAGTAGAAAACAAGACCAAGTAGTATACTCCTATAATCCCATCCTATATAAGGGATATAACGAAACTAGAAAAGAAAATTTTATAGCTAAGAATACCAGATTGAAGGTATATTTGTTTGAATTAGTATTCGAAAGGGAGGAAGAATTAGTCGGAATCACATTAACAGTCAATAAAAGTTTTTTTCGTCTTGCTTTAAATTCATGAACAAAAGTATGCTGAGGACAAAAGTTAGTATCACAAACAATAAGAAATATGTTATCTATGCGTTTTAGTAAAAAAAGAATGTCCAATTGCACCGGAAAGAATAATACTACGGCAATGGTCAACTTGGTTGCCGTAGCTGGCAAAACTACAAGTTCATCTGGATATTCGGCCTTTAGGCGGAGCAGCAAGATGTGCAGCTCGCCTCTAAGAGATATTCTGTGAAAATTGTGTATCCTGAGAGGGATAGTCAAGTAGACCAGGACAAAGCAGAGGAACCGCATACAGCAAGCGCAATGAGATAATTGGCAATGGGGCTTCACAAGGAAGATGCTAGCAAGAAGTTGCTGCCTGTCCGATTAGCAGTGAGCGTTGTTACGGTCGGAATGCACACAGAAAAGAAACCACAGAAGAAGCCTGTGGCTGGCGCAGCTAAGAAGGTTCTACCCACTGTAAAGGCAGCTGGTATGGGAAATAATCATGATAGCGGCATGTGCACAGTGGAGGTTGCAGGTGAAAACTCAAGGCCAAAGGAGAATGAAAAAACGCAGCGACCTTCCCCCAGAAATAATGAAGGGGCATCTTCTAAGCCACCACCTAAAAAAGTTGAAGTCAGGTCTCGCCGAACACGACCCGATGCTTTAGTTATTACAAAAGCGTCGGAGTTATCTTATGCTGACATCTTGAATAAGATTAAAGGGAATCCTGAGCTTCAGAAGGTTGGCGATAACGTTAACAGGATACGCAGAACAGCTAAGGGAGATATTCTTCTCCAGCAAAGGTAGTGAAGAAAACCTTGCAGAGTTGTGCAACGGTGAAAGCACTCTCCCAGCTAGCAGTTATAGAATGCCGTGATCTGGATGAAGTTACAGAGGCAGAAGAACTGAGGGCAGCCATGTTCAAGCCATTCCTTGCATTCAAGCCTAGCAGCGTGGCCATCAAAACGATGAGATTTGTTGGGGATGGGACGAAGACAGCAACCATAAGCCTACCAGTCAATCAGGCAGAATCTCTGCTTAAGGTGGGTTCTTTGAAGGCGGGTTGGGCTCGTTGCCTCCTAAGACAACGAATAAGTCCCACAAGATGTTTCAAGTGCTTGGAGTATGGCCATATTGCAAGAGCAGCGTGGACCGCTCGAAATTATGTGTTAGATGCGATGCTGTTGGACATATTGCAAAAACATTGTCAGGAGGATCCCAGATGTGTTATTTGCCCGGAAGGTAGTAATGCGCATGCTTCTGGGAGTTACAGATGTGAGGCCTATAGGAAGGCCATGCGGGATTTGAAAGCTAGACATGATTAGGTGTTTACAGCTTAAGCTAAAAAGGTGCAGTGCGGCGCAGGATCCCAAGCAGCCATTGACATGAAGGCTGACGTACTACTGGTTAGCAAGTTCCACAGGCCTAAGGAAGATTCAAATGTGTGGTTGCAGGATGCTAGTAGCAAGTGGGCTATAT
Organism: Amiota albilabris; assembly: GCA_037040105.1. Classification (NCBI taxonomy): domain Eukaryota; kingdom Metazoa; phylum Arthropoda; class Insecta; order Diptera; family Drosophilidae; genus Amiota; species Amiota albilabris. Next base: position 26,897 of record JBANCV010000293.1, read on the forward strand.
GGCTTCAAGGCGATGATTTCTTTGAGCATAGAGACCCCTGCTCACATTTGCTAAAGTACGGGGTATCATTTTTGCTGTTGCTAAATATCGCCAAACGTAACTCAGGACGTTTTTGATGACTTCCTTGTTAGGCTGGTCAGGGCTGCGAGGGATAGATCCCCACTAATCATCGCCGGTGACTTCAACGCATGGGCGGTGGAGTGGGGCTGTATTAGTACCAATAGGCGCGGACGGGCTGTTTTGGAAGCAAATTGTAAAAACTCAATCACGTTTCACAACGGGGGAGGCAGTTCAGCAAAAGATCTCACCTTCTGTAGCACATCGATTGCTCTTGCTACCAAATGGGAGATTGCAGATGTCCACACTCATAGTGATCACCTCGCAATACAGATTTGCAATTTCCCCTCAGGCAAGGTTTACAATGTCAAGATTGAGACTGAGGAAGCGGGCCCTGTGTGTCGTTTGGAAAACTTGGAAGATGGATAAGGAAACTTTGGACTTATTTATCTCCGAGTTTGAAATAGCGCCAGGAAACGCGAGTCAGGAATCACGACAACTATTGCAGGACCTTAGTAGCGATGGCTCTATGGTTAGGAAGAGAATGCCTTCAACTCTGCTGTTGGGAGCTGCATTATAAATGCACTGAGCACACTGGTCATACTATTACTACTACCTCCTTCAGTGAGAGAACGCTGGTTTGCGACACGGAAGAAGGCACTAGGACATTTGACAATACTGGAGGTATCCCACAAGATTCGGTACAGGTCCAATCCTGTGGAATGTTATGTACGAAAGCATACTCCGGATTGGTAAACCCAATGGAGTGGAGACCCTCGGGTATGCGGATGACTATTGTAGTGGTGGCAAAGACTTTAAACGTCACATCCAAAGTAGAGAAGAGTGTTGCAGCGTCGTGGAGATGGCTAACACAGTATCAGCTCAGTCTGGCGGAACATAAACCGAGCTGGTTTTTATGAGCTCCAGGAAAAAAAGTGGAAGGACTTTCAGTGACAGTTGGGAGCCATATAATTGAATCGAGGCCTTGCATCAAATACTTGGGTGTACTCTTGGACCACCGATTATGTTTTAAGCTGCACCTGAACGAGTCACCCAAAAAAGCAGTTGCCAACACACAAAAACTGGCTTAGATTCTCCCAAATCTAGGGGGACTCAAACAAAAATCTCGGGTTCTATTGGGTTTGGTGAGCAAATCCCTATTACTTTATGCGGCTCCAATCTGGGCTGGAACACTGACAACCAAGGCATACCTTCGTGGTATTAGAAGTGCCCACAGGGTTGCTAACCTGAGAATCTGTAGGGCGTACCAAACAGTGGCAGATGATGCGGCGGGTGTATTTGCAGGGAGACTTCCAATTGATCTGGAAGCCTTGGCTGCCAAAGACAAGTCCCTCGCGCGGTCATCTTCTCAGGTAGTGGACATGGAGGAGATTAAGACAAGATACCTGAATATATGGCAGCAAAGGTGGAATAAGGCAGAACCACGGAGGATACACCAACTAATTCCAGACATCAAAGATTGGTTTAAGCATTGTCCTGTTGCTGTGAGGTTTGAACTCACCCAATTATTAACTGGTCATGGATGCTACAGGCAGTACCTGCACAGGTTTGGGCACGTTGCGGATCCGTTCTGTGATATATGTGGTGATGTCGGGGAGGATCCGGAACATCTTGTTCATGTGCCCCAGTTACGAAGCGGAGCGTCGAAGAATGTATGCGCGGATCGGATCTCCTTGCAGCTCACGGGCGATAGGGGGGTTTTTTAGTCGGTAGGCTAAATTCACTCTAAATTTTTGTCCAGTGCCACTGTTTTTTTTTCACTTTATTGAAATAAACGTCAAATCAACACGAAGGTTGTTAAACAGTGGTATATTCTTATGAATTGTGCTTCTAAAAATTTGACATCAAAGGCATTTACGAACTCCTATTGGGTAGGACGCATTTTCAAGTCACAATGTAATGTCGATTTTCTGACGAATAAATATTTGCGTTCACTATTATCGCTCAGTACAATGGATGCTAATGTTTTTCCTTGTTTGGTGCGCGAATTGTGCAATATACTGAAAATTATGAAAAAAGAAATGTGTTAAAAACCTGGCGAGATCATAGTGATCCATTTTCAATGCCGCACAATATTTTTGAGAAAATTATCGATTCTCAAAAATGCTGTCTCATGAATTTATTCATTTAATGACAATGAAAAATAACTGTCAACGTACAATAAAAATACAATAAAAAATTAAAAATAAAAGTAAGCAAATGATTACAAAAATAAGGGATACAAAGTATAAAATATATTATTAAAAATGAGAGCCTGAGCCGGTAGGGGTAATTAATTTTATCACCAGCTAGCTGTGCCCGTACTCATAATTAAATGTGGTCAGAGACATTAGATCAGGCTGATGAGCGAGAGGACGTAATAACACTTATTATAAAACATGCATAAAACTCGAAAAGGGTCATGTAATGAATAATTCATTTTACATCTAGGTAAGGCTAAAGGGACAAAGTTTCTGATAGAACGGTTGAGGGTGCAAAAAGAAAGCTGTTTTGCTAATTTAATAAGAAAATTAAGCCCTAAAGCAATCATACGATGCATCAGAGGTGGAAGACTGATAAGGAGGAGTCTGTCAGAATAAGATGGCAAACTGGAATTAGTTTTCCAGTTTAGGCTGGAAAGGGCAAACAAAAAGAATTGTTCTGAACTGTTAAGTTCAGATCCTCTTGCAGTCTTAGAAGATCATTAAAACGAAAGGCGCAGTTTAACATCATCAGCATATATGATGAGAGGAAGATCATTTATACAAAGATTGAAAAGAAGTGGACCAAGATAACTACCTTCAGGAACTCCGGAATTCACGTAAAGAACCTCTAAAATAAAATTGCTAAACGTCACTCTTTGATATCGATACTTCAAATAGGATTTAACATTCAATTTACACAAAAAAAGGTCATAATAACAGCCTGAGGACCTTCTCGAACAACTTAGGAATAGCTGATAATTTAGATATGCCCCTATAGATGAAGATGTCCGATGTATTACCTTTTTTGTGAAGAGGAATAATGAAAGATTCCTTCCAAATAGTCGGAAATGACTCTACCTTGAGTGATAAATTGAAAAGCATCAATAAAGGTTTACATAAGGAACTTGCACACCGAATTAGGACACAGGTAGGAACATAATCTGAACTAGGAGAGTAAGAAAAGTTTAGGGATCTAAGATTTTGTAGAATGTTCAAATGAATGAAAAATCGCTGAAGAGTAGGATGGTTAAAAAACTTTATCAAAAACGTCAGATATTCCAGGGTCCTCAGAAGCATGCAAATCATCTAAGAAAAACGGGGAGGAATGTAATGAGTAACACAAAATTGGCTTTACGGAAACAAAAAAATTCATACATCAAGTGCAGCCGCATGAAATTGGAAAATATGTATATGCTATTTGAGTTTCGATTCATAAAGGGTTTATATTTCTATAAACATGGTTCATACGAAAAGTGCATAGGAAACAATCACGTTGATCCTATGAGTCAATCGTCTGTATCCCGCGCAATTCACACAATATTTGATATGATATAAATTTGATATGCGTGGTGAAAGTCAGGTTTCCTGAATCAGTTGAGGAAAAAAATTAAATGAAACATGGGAAGTAATAACATTGTATGTGATGCATTTATTTTTATACTCTTCACGTAGTGAATAGTATTATAAGTTTGTCCTGAAAAATATAAAGTATATATTCTTGATGGTTGGTGCGACAAAAGGATTTGATCTAGCCATGTCCGTCTGTCCATCTCTCTGTATATATGCAAACTAGTCCCTCAGTTTTTGAGCCAGAGAACTGAAATTTCGCACGAAGCTTTCTTTTTACCACACGTAGCACATTTATCAGAATCAGGGATGGTACATCCCACACAATCACCCTACTAAAAATCATTTTCTTATTAGAAAAACTATTTTGTTTTTATGCTATCATCTTGAAATTCGGACACAATAAGTTTCTGATCGATATCCATTAGCCATGTAAGTCCTAAGATTTCTGGATGGCATAGCTCCAATAAAAGAAACGTTTTCTAGAGGCTACGTATAAAGTATTACATCTTCGGCATAGTCGAACACACCTTTCTTTATTGGTTTTATTGATAATTATTGTTCCTGTGTTGTGCGATCACTTCCACTTTTCCTAAAAATTGTTAAAAGAAGATTTGTAAATCAATAACTTACTTCAGCGTATTTCTGTTTTCCATTTTTGAGTTTGATAAAACAATATTATAAACAAACGACAATTTAGGGTTGCCAACATATCGGAAAACTTCAGATTCAGAAAATAAAATTAAATATAGTCAGAATTACTTAAACAAGCACATAACCAAAACTAATATTAATTTCTTTGTAATATTCTTTCTTTATAAATTATTTAATGCCGGCTGTCCCGGTGCGCATTGCTATGTCCTCGCTCCAAATAAAATTGGGATCAGAATATTTGCGCATACTATAGTAGGGTCTCAATTAAATCCAACTTATAACTCACATACTCCATACCGCTCTTTCTTTATACTAATTTCATTGTTTTAAAGGTCTTACAATGGAACTGCAATGGTTATTTGAACAATTATGATCAATTACAAATCCTAATTAAAAAATATAACTCAAAAATCATCACCTTAGATAAAAATTGCAAAATTTTCGACTATGTTGGCTTGTGTTGCAAAATAATGAGATCAATAGTCGGCAAACAAGCTTTAAGAGGAGAAACTCAGTGTCGGACAGATACTGACGTTAAAAACCATAAAAATAATAGGAATCAACTTCAAACAAAGGTACTTTGGCGCGATCACATTATGGTCTTGTTAATCTCCCACTCAAGATTAAACATCATAAAATTTCTCTCAAACAACAAATACAATTGCAACCAACTATCTTTTATATCTGGCATAAACCGAAAATCGATTACGACCTATACCTGCACGATTACTCACCAATCTCAAAGTCATTTACCATTCTGCTATCAGATTTGCCTTAGGAGCATTTACTCAACTCGTTTCTGCTATGCTTATAAAACCAATACTCCTCTCAAACGACTCACCTTTAGCAATACCCATCCAACAGATTTCAAATTCAAATAAACCAACACCTAAAATTCCTTCGGCTACACATCTTTCCCTGCAACTTTTCTGTACCCTAGGCCTCCCAACTGAACCGCTACCCTTCATCACAAGCTCAACTCCTCCTTGGACGCTTAATTTATCCGCCCTTAATAAAGACCTTCACAAACTTCCAAAATCTTCCAATTCACTGGTAATCTATCAACAAAAATTCCTTCTCCTCAAACAATCTTTTCATTCCCATAAATTCATATATACTGACGGTTCCAAAACGGACCGCGGCATTCATTCGTTTCCGTCTCGGACATACTAACCTCACCCACCCATTCACTTCGATGCTTTTCCAATATCTGTAAGTTCTGTAATGCAAAAACACATATATCAATAAAGTATATCCTAAGAAATTGCCCCCGCTTTCATAGGACCAGAATTACGTCTCACTCCCACATTGATCCTCTGTCAATCCTCTTCCACCCTTCCAAAGAAAATAATACCAAACTCATTAATTTCCTCAAATGAAATAACCTTCTTAACCAAATATAAGGGAAAAAAAACAATCATAATAAACTATAATTATAACTATATAAACAGCACCCACTTCGCAACTCTATTCCGCAAACTCATACTATTACTCGTAAATATTATTATAAACTCTATTGAGCTATTTTTGTTACATTAAGTACCCGTGTTAGAAATGAAGACACCAGTTTTTTCAAAAAAATGTTTTTCATTTTTCACCATTGTCCCCTTTTAGAAAGATACATTTCTCCCAACGTTCCTGCAATTTTTTTGACCCCTCCAAAAAATAGGATTTATCGAACTCTCCCAAATATGCCTTTGTCTCAACGATGACTTCCTCGTTTGAGCTACATTTTTATTCCGAGAGCCATTTCTTCATATTAAGGAACAAGGAAAAGTGGCAGGGAGACAGATCGGGTGCACACGGGGGATGGCAGCGATTCATAACGCAATTCATGCAGTTTGGCGGAGACAACACCAGATGAATGTGCTGGTGCGTTATCGTGATGAAGCAACCTTTTTTTCGCCAAATGCGGCCGTGTCTCCTTTAATTTTTTGTCAAAGCGGTCAAATAACTCACTATAGTTTTGTCCAGTGATCGTTCATCCTTTTTCTAAAAATCACTTCGCATCCCAAAAAAACGACCTTACCGGCCGATGGTACGGTCTTCGCCTTGTTTGGTGCAGTTTCACCGGGAGAAATTCATTGTTTTGATTGTTGCTTAGTTTCTGGTCTGTAATGATGAATCCACGGTGACAATTCGACGCAAAAAGTTCTTCGGATCTCGTTTAAATTGCCCCAAACACTGCTTCGAAGTTAACAGCCGCATCCGCTTGTTGTCCAGCGTTAGCAATCGCGGCACCCATCGAGCGGACAATTGTTACGGCGCCAACTTATCATGGAAAATAATAATTGCCGTTCCAATCGACACACCTACGCCATTTGCTACTTCGCATACTTTCGTTCGTCGATCAGTGAGAGTCATGTCGTGGACTTGATAATCAATGATTTCCTCGGTAACCATGTCTGCCGGGCGTCCTGGTCGCTCCTCATCAAAGACGGATGTTCGCACACTTTTAAATTCGTTGAACCAATATCTAACTATGGTCATAGATGGCGACGTGTCCCCATAGACAGCATCCAACTTTGCTTTTATCTCCTCGCATTGTTTCCCATCCAAAAACAAAAAATGAATTACTGAACGATATTGCTCTTTTTCCATTTTAGCGAAAATCACGAAACATGTCTGACTCGATGGCTGCCAAATCGAAACTAACCTATTAGTCTGAAATTTGTATGGCAGCACGCGATGATAACAATAACTTCACTCAGGAACGTTCTCTATATTCAAACACTGGTACTTAATGAATCGCCCTCGTAACTTTATATATTCTATAAACTTAAGGCCTAAAAGCTATAGCTTTTATTTAGTTTACATGTAATTTAATGTTGCATCTAAGCTGTAAATAAATAAATAAATAAATCTCTAGATGTTGGAGATATGCTGATTAAAACAGAAATTAGGATCAAAAATAACTCCGAGATTGTTATATGAGGAGACACGCTCTATATGGACGTTATCAATCGCGTAAATACACAAATGTGGCTTACACTGGTGATATCGTAGACTTACATTTAGAGCTATTAAGAAATATAAGATTAGTTAACCACCAAGAATGCAATGAGTTCAGATCCTCTTGCTACCTAAGTTGAGAAGAAGTATCATTATACGAAAGGCAAAGTTTTATATCCTCAGCATACATGGTAGCAAGAGAATGAGTGATGGAGAGAAAATGATCATTTATAAAAGAAGTGGACCTAGATGCCTACATTGAGGAACTCCAGAAGTTACGTGGACAATCTCCGAAAGAGAATTGCTAAACATCACTCTTTGAGACCTATTTTTCAAAAATGATTTCATCCAGCATAAAAGAGTCACACATAATTACATAAAAGAAAGTCATACTAGTTAGTGCTGGTATTATTAAAAAATAAAACAATTTTTTTTTAAAGGCTTTGAAAAAACCAGTATAAGTGACATCAGCTTATTAATGAAATCTAGATAAACAAGGGAAGTAAATTCGAGAATATTACTGGTTTCAGACCTACTCTTCACAAAACAATGGCATGGAGAAATAACGGCCTAACAGAAGTATTGTATTGTATTGTATCTCCAAAACATGTGTTTTGAACGCATCAGGCGTCGTAAATCGTTGACCTCGCAATTTTATTTTTTGGTGTGCACGAAAATTTTCACGATTTAATTAAATTTTTTAGCCGAAACGATTTTTTCAAGTCACTGTAAATAATACAAATAGCACTCGAACGACAAAACGTTCTGAGTACATTTGTCATAAAAAACGACAAGCTTTACGATACCAATGTCAGATTTAACATATCAACATTGCAGTTGCCATATCTCAAGACTTAACCAGCAACCTACGTATTGCATTAGTCAATTAAATTTTAAAGTTTCCTTGTAATTCCTAATCTCACTTTTCCAACGAGTTGTTGAATAGCATATGTGTTTGTACATTCAACTATTATGTCAATCGATTCCTTATCAAAAAGTAGGGTAAAGGCATCTGAAAAAGATTCGATATGTATATCAGGAGGCAATATTACTTTATTGCAACTTCCTTTTTTAATGTTGTGAGCAGGTGTTTTCCCAGCGATAAAAGGTTTTGGCTGTCATTCAGTACCGTGTTTGCCCATAACAAATTTATATCTTCTTCTACTTCCTCACAATCTGATGAACTCATTTCATCCTCTAAATCTGATGCAGTTTCACAAACGTTTGATTAACTGACCCATTGCAAAAGCTCCTCAATGCTGTCAAAACCTAGGTTAATTTGATCCTCATCAGCTGCAACTTCATCGTCACTGCTTATTAAAGCTCTTTGAATTTCTTGAGTATTACGACCGCGTTTAGAAGACATTTTTCAAAACTACTAAAAGCCAAATATAATAGGCTGCACTTTCCAATCTGTATATAGCGTAATTTTACATTTGTAAACAACTTTTATTATTTGATCAATGACAAGCAAAGGAAGCTTTACACCGCAAAACCAAATAAAACTATTACAATTTACTTTGAGAAGCACTCATTCTTTAGGCTAAAAGAATGAAGAGAAAAGCAAAAACTATGAACTATATAAACAGTGAAATCTGGCTCAGTTGGTTCCTTTACTTTTTGTTTCTCTCGACCTGTCCAACTTATAGAATGTTCAACTCAGATAGATGTAAATGTTTCTAATGTTATCTTGGTGTATATATTCTCAACAAAGGCGACAATGCGTCGTCACAAAACAACCGCAAAACATTGCGCAAATGTCGGAACTTGTTAACGAGATGCTTCTCACAGTCTTAGTCTTGCTTTGATCGCTTAACACTTTACTGAATGTACCCTTCAACTTTCCAAAATCGTTTTACCAATTTAGAATTAACATTGCCTGAATCGATACGAGCAACAGCGCAGCACGAAACACACAGAACATTCTCATAGACTCAACCTAATTTGGCTATTTAAAGAGTTGGCAAGCATGGACCTAACTGTATCTGTCCCATACATAGCAAATCGAAGAATATACTGGCACCGATAAGCAGTCAATTTCTTGCGATTCATGAAAACCTGAGTTGACGAGTGTAATATTTTGTGGTATATTCCTTTCACAAAAACTGCCATTCATTGGTGGTCTATGAACATGCCGAGCTTCGGAACATATTGAAAGCTTTTTCTTTCGTAAGGCATTTCTCTAAATGTGAAAGGAAAATAGCTTGGAAAATTATTAGAAAAAGTAATAATGACGATATAAATCATTTCATTCTTTCAATATGTCGTTTAATGAATCATATATCTGCAGTAATGCAGTCTGCATTTTACCGCAAATGACAACAAAACAATAACTGAAAATTTTGTAGTTGTGTTGTTTGCAGGTGAAACAGTTTCTTGCTTCTCTTGCCTATTATTTCTTATTTATCTTATTTATGCTCGCAAAATTTTCGTTAACGAGCACGTTTGCGACGATTAAGCGAATGTTGTTGAGAAGAATTTAAAAGTCAACACAGCATAAGTTAAGGTGTTTTATTTCTTTTTTTTTTTAATCGGAAGGTAAGCATCGTAAACATGGCCGGTCTAAAACCGAAGTGCGGGATTTTAAACTCGTTAAAAACTTCCGCCTATTGTCACCCCCCTCAAAATATATAGTTTGTCGGAAGGATAAGTTAAATCGGTGAGTATTTGTATGGGCATTTTCTGTCTTTACGAAATTCGCTTAATTTTTTGACACCGGTTACTCAGAGAGCCGGTCAAAGGTAAACAAATTAAACTCATCGGTACAAAAAAACAAAAAGAAAAAACCAAACCACAGACAAGCGTTGAACCTTCGTTGCCATTAATCAGAGGCCGGTGCTGAACACACATGGCTAACAAGGAACTGGAAATTTATTAGCGAACGCACTATATAAGCTTGGTACTGATCGTGCAGGCAATCATTATTAGATATTTGGATGTGTGAGCTCAAAAGGGCAAAAGTGAGATAATTTTGTAACTGGTTACTCAGTTTGAGTGTACCCTTTCAAAGGTAAACAAGTTAAACAATCTCCAATTCAAAATAACTATGGCAAATGCAAATATAAATTTTAGGTTAAAATAAAACAAATAAAACTCTACTGAAAAGAAAGATGTTTCACATCAAAGGGTCGTGAGTATTATGCACACTCACATAATATTTTCTTTTTCTAAATTTGAGTGTTTACCCCAAGTTGACAATAATTTTATCATATGATATATACAAATGCAGAGCTTAAGACCGACTCAACAGGTCTTCTTACACGAAAGTTGATTTTTTCAAAAGCTTTGATGGATATAGCGAACGAAAAATAATGTTAGGCATTAACAGCACCACCTCACATCTTGTGATGTTTTCGAGAATAGGTCGGTAAGACAAAGTAAGAATGACACGCATAAGGCGTTGCCATCTGCTGGATGATGCATGTACGTTACCTTCTTTTGAGCTGTTAACAGAATCAAATCAATTTAATGTTGTAATGGAGCGTCGAAACCGGAAGCATAGAATAACATCAAAAGGTATGCTTTGTGCGAAACTTTTTGAGTAAATTTAATCTGAAGGACACCAAAAAAATTGGTTCATTCAATGGCAATATGTCTTGTAGAGGTTTTTAAATGCAAGGGATATGCAACCAATTATTAAAACTTACTTATTTTGAAGATTTGATCATATTTTTATGATCAGGGCCGACAAAAATATGCTCGAAAAATACAGTTTTACGCTTAAATATGCACTAAAAGATTGGTAAATGAGCTTACAAATATGCTAAAAAAAAAACAACAATTTTTTATAATTATTTTTTGTGTCAATTTATTTTAAACAGCGAAAAATTGCAATAAACGATTAAATGTTGCTTCAAATTTTCAAATAAAAAAGATCTGCGTTGCGCGCTTAACAATATTGTTTATGCAGACCTTTCAACATCCATCGACGTTTATGGACAGAATTTCGCTGTAGGCGTCATTTTCTATAAATTGTTAAAAATAATTTTATTTATTTTGCGCAAGGATGAGTATCCTTCGTTTCTTTTTAAAACAGATTTTAGTTTTTGAAAAAACTTATCATTATTATTATATTTTTTAACTTCGTCAATGACATTTATTCTTTCTCGCAAAGATAATCCTTTGGTTTGCAGTTCTTGAATGCCTGCAGAAATGCAGTCGAAGTTAGACTTAATGAAAACTAAATCTGATTTTAGGTCATTGTTTTTAATTTTTTTTTTTTTTTTTGTTCGGCCAAATAACTTCTGAATCGACATCGTTGAATTTATTGACTGCTGAACGCACTGAATTTAAGTTATCGCAGTAATGTTCAGCTGCATCGATCCATGTACCCCACTAAGTTAAGGTTGTCAAATTCCGATATTTCAAATAATGGCGGCGAGAAGGGGCCTTAAGATAAGTAATGGTTTAGTATAAATTTGCTTTATACGTTCAAGTTAAGAATATACCTTGCATTAGATGGATTTCACATTCGAAATAAGTGTACGAGTATTTACAATTGTGAATTCGAGTCGGATAAATTTAGCCACCCTGTTTAGGCCATGGGCGACGCATGTGCAATGCAACATCTTCGCGTACAATGTCTTCATAGTGTCTTCATAGTTGCTATCATATAAGTGAAAACAAAAACAAATACTCATTTTAGTTTCATAGTCACAAATATGCAAAATATGCATAATCATGAAAAATAAACCTTGAAACTCTAAACATGCAAAATAAGCAAGTCCAAGCAAAAGCTTAGAATAATCGGCATTGTTTATGATATATAATGTCTGTGCGTTGACTTTATCTGGTGTACATTTTTGGACTTCCTTATATATAAATTAATTAAAAATAGTTTTGTGGCTTTTAAAAATTTATAAAAATAAAGAAAATTGTTTAAAAAATAATTTAAAGAAAAAATTTATTCAATATCTCTTGTATTTACTGCGTAGTATAAAGTAATACCAAAGAAAAGGGGGAAAAATATGAGGAATTAAAATGAATTTTTGAATATGTAATTATTATTGTTTACATTCTTATGATTATTATATTATGTTTTTATTGTTACATTAATATAAAACTTTTTCATTTTAGTGTATACAGTCAAGTTTACGTCAACCGCTAACTTCATATTATTTATTATTATTAAATGTGACCACCCAAGTTCGGCATCACCTAAATGGAGCTCTTGAACTTGTTACCACTTCACTTTTTAACATTTTTTCTCACTACTAAATAGATCACTCGAATTTGATAATATTCTTGATACTGTCCGCACTTAGAGCCAAACAAGTAAAATTTCATTATGCAATTATTAGAAAAGTAAAGTAATGAACAATGAACGAAGATCAAAATTTTGTTATCGTTTTTTAAACAATCGAGAGTCAAACAAATAAGCCAAAAGTCACCACAACCAAGGTTTCGTTATGAGAACAGAAGATATACAGGAGTAGACTTAGATAAACTCTCGAAGCGAGTAGACTTGGACTCTCGAAGCGGACTTTCCTAAGCTCTATAATTAATTTTAAGTTTTATATATGCAATAAAGATAATTTTTTTGTGAAATGAATAAACAAACTTTTTATTGGCGCAGTCGGTAGGATGTGAAAGAAAAAAACGAATCATATTTAAAAAACTAAAGTGAGTTCAGTGGATACTTGAAGTGATACGTATTCAGAGCATCACACCTCAAATGTTAAAATATGACTATTTGAAAGTTTTAATTGAATCACGTAGTATTTTGAAAAAAATCAAAGTGACTAAAATAATGTCCGGGAAATTTAACAATTCTAAAACATAAAGTGGCTATTTTAAATAGTTACGATGACATGACATCCGCAAAATAACGTACGTGAAGAAGTCAAAAAATAAACAAATCTCTGTGAAAACAAAATTCTACGATAACATAAAATAAAAAAATTAATTTTTCAAAAAAAATGGGCGGAGACGCCCAGCACATAATGCAACTACACAAACCCAACAGGTGGCTGGAGTTGAAAGCAATACTAATCAACGTCTACAACACGCAGACATCAGTAGAAAAACTATTAAAACGGCTTGTATTGCAACAACGGGAATTTACGTAACTTTTGTGAAGATCTAGAACAAAGATAATATACAATTTATTCGAGTGTACTGATTTTTGTGATTATTTTTCTTCGATTTTGATAACATTTTTTTGTTATACAATACTTATGGGGATACCTAGATGGATTTTAGCAATAGTTGTACCCAGTAGATGGCGCTTAATGGATGCTGATGAATAGAGTTGCATACATCTTTTATAAATTTTTTTAATTTTAATATACTATTTTATAGTATTAAGTTTTTCGAAAATCACTGCAAGACGAAGCACAAAACGTGTTTTACATTTATTTGTTGCTATGCTTTGGTTGATGTTATTGTTGTACTTTTCATCTCTGATTACGCACAAGAGTAATGCGCTCTTCGTTCTCTTCTTTTTGTGCATGATTTTCAAATTCATCGGGCAAGAGAGAAACAGCGTGTATCGTTGTTCATGCTTTACTGCTTCCTGAATTTTGTGTTATTCTTATTATTGATGTATTAACTATTTCATTTATTGATAACTGAGTACTTACAAGAGTGTTGCGCTCTTCGTTTTTTTCTTTCTGTACATAATGCTCAAGAATAACGCACTTTGGACCATTTAGCTGAAATTATTGTTAAATATATCAAGTTCCTAAAAAGTAAATAAATATACGTGTTTCTTTTTTTTATGAGTGAGGGCGCCGTGACAGCTAGTTATATCAAAATAACAATTGGATAGGGACCAAAATAATAGCAACTAATAACAAACATATTTAAATGAAAACGGCTTTATTGTTTTTCCAAATATTGACTATGATTATGAATGCATTTTTGCATTTGTTCAAACCATTTTTCATAGCAGTTTTTCCATTCCTCTTGAGACAATTCGAAAACATGGTTTTTTTTAACGCTTCAACTGCTACTTTGATGCTCGTAAATCGTTAACCACGTAGTTTACTTATGATATTTGGGATCAAGAAGAATTCATTGGGTGCCAAATTAGGACTGTACGGAGGACGAGTCATCAATTCGATGTTTTCACTGCTCAAAAATTCACCTGTTTGACGATATGTGTGAGAGCTCGTATTGTCATGATGGAGAATGATTCGTCTTTGGTGGTTGGTTTTACGAATTTCTTTGAAGACTTCAGGCATAGAAATGGTCGTGTGCCACTCAGAATTGACCGGCCTACGTTGCTCAAGCGGAACAGTAGCCACATGACTCATTCGGCCGAAGAAACAGGCGACCATTTGCTTCGCATGCTTCGAGCATGAACAAATTTTGTTGCATTTGGCTGGTCTTGAAACACCCACACGGTCGATTGCTGTTTTGTTTCCTATTCATACGCATATATCCATGTTTGGTCACCAGTCAAAATTTTTTACACGTCTTTTGAAGCACCACAGTTGAACTTTTTAAGCATTTCGTTACACCAATCGTCGCAACCCTTTTTTAAGCTATTGATAAATAATGGGATATTTCTATACTAAGTGTTCATGCAAAATCGATTGTATTGAAGTGGAACTTATGTGCGAGGATGCCTCTATCTCACGATAGGTCACAACAACCAATTCTGAACGACCTTCACGGAATTCGTAAGCGACCGAACTACGACCACTATGGAATTCACAATATCAGCGATATACTGTGATTTTTGATGGTCATTTATCGCCATACAAAGAACTGATTTCATCGCAACATTCTTGAGATAATCCACGTCGAAAGTTGTGAAAAATCATTCAACGGAAACCTTCTCATGAAATTTCCATTTCTTACTGTAAAGGAAACAAAACATTGTGAGCATGTTTATGCTAAAAAATGTCAAAATTTATTATGGTGTTGCCAGATTTTAACTATTCACATTAGTGTTGCCAGATCCCGCTATATAAATAGTACCCTTCGCAATTTCAACCAAAGATACAATAACCAACAATATGGGCAATTTAGAAATTATAACCAATATAGAGGAAGCAATCAAACTAATCCTCTTGTAAAAAGGAAAGAAAATAAAGTGAAAAATCACAGTGTAAATTTGCATTAGAATATGGAATGAACGAAAATAATAAATATAGATTCGAACACCTTAACGAAGAGGAATCACCATTTTGTAGTCCATTATGGATTCTCCCCAAGAAGGTATCTGGGAAACAAAAATTCCGAATAGTAATTGCCTACAAGCATTTAAAAGAATAACAATAAACGACAAATTGCCAATTCCTAATATGGAAGAAATATTAAAAAAATTAGGTAGTCAATATTCACAATAATTGATTTAACAAAGGGATTCCATCAAATAGAAATGGATTCTAAATCAAAGATACAATTCAAATCTCAAAGCATAGCGATAAGAAAGACAATCAGAAATGTATTGAAACAACGAAAAGGCCATTGAATTATTTTAATATGCAATTAAAATTTGTTAGGAGTAACAGAGAACGTCCATCTTTAATATCGTATTTTCATAAAATAAAAATTACTATTGAATATGTAAAATGAATAATGAAAAGGCAAAAGAATACAATGTTTATCGACAGGGATGAAGTAGAAAATCTTTCAAAACGCATAAATGCAAATCATGAATACAAATACCAAAGTGAAAACTATGAGAACGTCGTCTATACTAACTGATATATAAACATATTCAGAGATGAAAGAGAAAATATTAAATATACTTGAAGAAACATTACATTCTGGAATTGAAAAGATTATAAACATATGATCATATGACACATATGATATACAAGCATTTAAGTTAGAATATTATTACCCAGTCTATCAAAAAATCGAAGATAATCAAAAATGCATTGAATTAACAAAAGATAAATAAAATTTGTTAGAAGTAATAGAGAATATGTTATTGCAACATCGTATTGCCATAAATTACAAATAAACATATTGATATATTGACATGACAAATGAATTGGCAAAAGAGTTCATAATAAGGCATTGTTGTTTAAAAATGAGTGTAATGTATATTGATAGTAACGAAGACTTTTTAATATACCAAAACATTTACATGCAAATTGTGAATAGAAACACCTAGTCAAAAATACAAACATACAAACGTACTCGGAAATGAAGGAAAAGGTATTAAATATTCATGAGAAGACAACATTCTGGAATTGGGAAGACGATAAAACATTTAAATTGGAATACTTTTATACAGACTATGAAGGCGTTATTCAAAATATAGTAATTGAGTGTACAATTTGTATTCAAAGTAAAACACAGAAATATAGGTTTACCATTAGAAACCACTTCAGAACCTTTAACAGTCAGAGAAACTTACATAGAAGATTTTTATTTGATACAGAATAAAAAATTTTTATCATGACATTACCTTTCCTCAAAGTTTGCTTAACACATTATTAGGAAGAAAATAGAGAGAATTGTCATCCATCATAGGTCTCAATTTAAAAAAGGAAGAAAACTAATAAGAGTAAATACATTCCATAGAAAAATGAAACTTGACGACCATACAAATGATGCTTACCATGTTTACGATGATGACACCCAATGCCCGATTATAACGAACCAAGGGTACTAAATTGTTGAATGTCGTTTGAAAACCACTGTTTGTTGGTTAATATAACAGCAATTGAAGTTCATTACAATAAATTGATCGAACAAAGTAAATTTTATCAGGATATATACGTACCACAACTACCATATCTTGTGGATAAACTAGATAAATGAGTGGAATAAGAATTGTTCAGAGAAACAAAAGAGGTTTATTTAACTTTATAGGTAAAGGTTATAAGTATTTGTTCGGAACTTTAGATGGTGAGGATAAAGAGGAAATTGAGAATTAACTAACCTTTTAGGGAATATCGTTCAAATAAATGAATTAAATAATGTAAGTAAAACAACAAAAGAGGGAATACATTGGATAAACGAAGAAACAGGAGCAAATTAAAAAGATAAAATTAATAGACTTATTTATTTTCAATATTCAACATTTTATGAAGTATATAGAAGATATTGAAATGGGTTTACAATTAGCAAGGTTGGGGTTATTTAGTCCAAATTCCTAAAATATGACAAGTTAGGTAAAATAAGTCATAAAAATAGACAGATTCTAATAAATACGAAAACATCTGCAGGCAGAAACAAAAGAATTCATTGTATTATCACATATATCACGAGTTATGAGATGGAAAGATGATAAAAGAGAATGGTTACAACATGATTTAGAATCATCATCTATATTTTAGATGATACATATTATGAGATAGAATGATTGGTTTAGACCTCAACCAAAATATTACCAGTAACTGATAAATGTATTTAAGGAATTATTAAATAATAATATTATTAAAAACAACTTGTACTTAGAATAAAGCAAGAACTGAAAGTTATGTACAATATGTAGAACCAAATATTGTATAATTATAACCCGGAATATTACACTAATAATTTCAATACGAAATTGCAAAGCAAATGTTATTGATATTAAAGGAAACTCAATGATTAAGTTATATAATTGTTCAATAGAATTGTTAGAATTGTCAGTAAAAAACAGACAATCTGATTATACACGCCCATTGTATATACAAAATAATATGACTAAAATAAAACCAATATCTTATATAGAAGGCCATTTGGCTAAATAATGAAAAAACAATATAATTGAAACTAGTATCACTGTTATGCTAATACTTCTAATAAACATTATAATAGCCTATAATGTATTTAAATTTAAGAATATACCAAAAAGAATAATTGTCAGAACGACGAATCAAGAAATTAATCAACATAATGAAAACAAAAATCAAGCACAAAATACGAATGTTTCATAAATCAATCAGAATAACTTTTTTTTAATATTGTTTATTGATGAATTTCCTAATATTAATTTAGTTGTGAAGTTGCCGACCTTTCGGATTTACTAATCGAGGACCCCAATAAGTATGTTTCGGATTAAAGTCACCTGTGGAAGGAATCTTTCACCAAGACTATCAAGGAGTTTTATAGAAGAAGTTTCAGATATAGAAAATCAAGGCGGGCAATAAACAATTTAAAATTACCATGGCTCCCCTGTATCCGAATCGACGTTGCCTATAAGTAGTTGTAGTTTTATTCATTTTCGAATTGCAATGCATGTACATGAGGTTTTCCATCAGGGTGATTTGTCGAATTAATTACGTAGCCCAATATGAGAAAGTTATTTTTATTTGTGAGATGTGATTCACAAATTAAGATCACATCACCTTTTTTGTCTTCCATATACGAATTTAACAAGTTCAAGCTTGTGGTGCGAAACGCCATTTGCGTTCCAGAGAGTTATTCGTAAAGGACCCATTATGGAGAATTGAACTTATTCAAAATTTTAATTTGGATATTCATTATCTCTTGGACAATGTTTTGCAACATTAACATAGACATGCTCCAGCTTCCATACGCAACAAAATAAAAACTCTTTAACACTGCCCTAAGATTTGCCTTAGGTGCATTCAAGTCCACGCCAATTAACAACATCTTATACAAAACCAAGACAATGCCCTCGAACCAAGATTTCTGTTTCATACTACCAAACATAACAGATCAATATTAGCCTCCATAGACTCTCCAATGTCTGCCTCAATTTCTAATATCCAAAAATCGAAACGCTACCCCAATTTGCCTTCCATAACATCCAACTAGGCCTATCAGTTTTACCCCTACCTATTCCTTCACTCTCTCACAAATTCATCCACCTCAGCTTTAATCTATCAAATGAACTGAAGGAATCTCTTCCTTCATTCACATTCCTTTATACGGATGGTTCCAAATCGGAATCCGCTACCTCATTCAGTATTACAACAATCAATTCAATCATTAATCAATACCTTCTTCCCCCCTATAACTTAACTTTCTCAGCCAAAATCAAAGCTATCTTCAACGCAATCATTATTTGCAAAAAGAGTAAAAAAAACATTTCCTATATGCACAGACTCATTAGCCTCAATAGATTCCATCCGTAACATCTCTAAAAACTGCTATTACCCCATCGCTATTAGGCAAGTCCTAACAGACTGCTTTCCCCGAATAAAAATAATTTGGGTCCCTGGGTACAGTGGTATTCCGGGAAACGAATACGCAGATAAAGCAGGCAAAGATGCTTGCAGCTTTCCCCTTACCCTTCGCCCTAATTACAACTCCTCTGACATTCACAATAAATCACAATACATACACAATTACTATTCCATCTGGGACCTTACCAATTCCCATTATAAAACAATAAACCAAACAAAAATACCCTACATGACTTTGGTAGCTTTCATTTTGACACTTCACTCCCACGTTCAACCTTTTCAAAACTCATTCTGTTACGCCTTGGCCACACTCTTCTCACTCAGAAACATATTTTCGACAGCACAATTTCTCCCACTTGTCCATTCTGTAACACTAATCTCCACATATCTGTCATATATATCCTCTCAAGCTTTACCTTCTTCAACAACCTCAGAAATCAATCCTTCCCGCGATAACACCTTAACAATCATCGATTTCCTAAAAAAGGCGCATATTTTCCACTTACTGTAGGTCCCTCAGAAGATTTTTACTTAGCACTAGATTACATTTTTCTTCAATTAAACTGTTAACCTTTCACTGTATATTCCTGTAAACCCTAAGTAAGCTTAAGGCCCCGTAGCTATAAATTCTAGTTTAAGTTTATATTCTATTTTAGATAGCCTATAAATGTATAATAAATAAATAAATAAAATAAAAAACAAAATATAAATGATCTTACTAACAAAAATAACGTAGAAACGAATGTCACTCCATTGTTATATACTAAAATATAAGGAAAAGATGTGGTGACACACTAAATTCGAGGGATAGGAGTGACATATTCGTCAGCCGCTAACTTCATATTATTTATTATTATTGAATGTGAACAATGATGAAATAAGCCGAAAGTCACCACAACCGAGGTTTCGTTATGAGAACAGAAGATATACAGATGTAGACTTAGATGAACTCTCGAAGCGAGTAAAATTGAACTCTCGAAGCGGAGTAACATAAGCTCAATTATTTATATTTATATAAGTGTATAAGTATAAATAGCGCAAAAGCCGATTCGCTAGATTCTTATCTCGTTGCTTGTTATTTTTTCAAAAAGCCTAATGTAACCGAGTCTTAGTACATACATGTAATTCTAACAATTATGTGCTTGCTTGTGTGTCTGGTGATTTAAATATTTGTAAATATAATATGAGAGGACAATTTTAGTATGGCTTTTCATGTTTTCTCCATATTTAAACTCTTTGCCTAAGAATGCGGACACCACTCATCGGCTTCATTCGATTTTTTTTTGCGATTGTAGAAAAAGATAACCCACTGTCCTTGAAAGCTTTTATTTTGCCTTTTTCCATCTCCGTTAAGGCTTTTCCTCGACCCATTTTAGTTAAATTTGATATTTCATGATTCGAACGCACCACAAAAAGCAATTAAATCAAAACATGTGTGCACACAGTACATGTAGAAGTTTTACAAATGTGCTATTTAAGTGGTGCAAAAATTTTTGCATGCTTTTTGATAGATATCAAAACAAAAAAGCAAAATACACATAACTGTTTATTTCCAGCGCTCAATTTTAAACTCACATTTTACAGGATGACCTATTCAAGTGGCGCGGAGTGTATGTATGTTAAGAAATCGGATTGGAAATAGTTAACAACATTGGATTCACCAAATGATGCGTTTCAACTATTTTACAGAAGCAAAACTTAAAACTGGTCATTATCGACATTAACATCAGAAATAAATGTCATTTTTCTGACAACTGTCGATCTGGCCAAAGTAACAAATTATACGATAACACATGATATGCAGCAATATCAAAATGTAAACATTTCTTTAGTGAAAGTTTTAATGTTTGCAATAACAAGGAAAAAAATCCACTTCCATCATCCAGTTTAAAATTTTTTAGCGACTTCGAGATTTTTAATGTACAACAAGTTGTATATTTATGTTTTATAAAATTAATTTTTTCCTAGTGCTATTGTTACTGTTCGTTCGTCCACACAATTTATTTTCAGCTAAGGTTTCAAATACGTTCCCCCTGATTCCTCCAATGAAATTTATATCATTGAACTCTATGTTGTTAATGACGCTGTGAATTTGATCGTCAAAAACTGTTGACAGTAGTTTCATTTTAACCTTCCGAAATATATGGAAGTTTATTTTGAATGTGATTTTGGAAGAAAAATCATCATTTCTGACAAAGCTCATTTTTATCTCGGCGGCTAAATAAACAAACAAAATGGTAGAATTTGGGGAACGGAAAATCCATACGTCCTCCATTAATTAACCAAACCAAAATAGGACCAATAGTTGGCCCACGCTTTATCAAGCAATGTTTCAAGTTTCTAAACTATTATTGTAACTTCAGCTGTTGTATTGTTTGCTACCGTTTTCTATTTTGCAGCTGTGAATTTTTGTGCTGTGTTGTTGTTATGTTAATTTTTTTTTTGTTGTATTGCTTTATGTATTAGAAGTAGGACGCAGTGGTGGTTCTTGGATCCATAACATACTAGATGTATAAATAGACGACGAGGTTTGTCTTGCAAAACAAGTCAAATATTTCTTCAGTGGAAATTTTCATCTTTTTGTGAACGTTGCCCAATGCTAGTCGCATGTCGGTTTTCAATTGTTTCAGCAAAGAAAAAATCCGTTCAGCTATTGCCGAAGTAATAGGGACCGTTGAAAATAATTGCAACAATGTTGCAACGTTCGGGAAGAAATTATTGAAGCTCTTCGACTTGAAGAACTGCGTTGCCTCATATATAGTCTGGGCTCTATTCTACTATGTGTTCTTGCAATTCTTGTGCCACAAAATGATTTAATGTTAGAGTTCACACGCATCACTTGACAAAACCCAAATGAAATACATGAAAGAAAAAAAAAAACTTCGACAGAAGAGATTTTTGCTTTTGGTACACGAATACCTCGTGACCCTCTCACATCCCATATCAAAAAACAAAAATTGAGAGAGATTTCTGTTGTCGTCGTCATATGTGTAAGCGCAGACTGTGTTTGTAATGATCTTTGGCAATACTCTTGTGCAGACGCATAAAAGAGAGGAATAAATACAACAATATCAAAAACGACATGAACGACAAAAAATCGAATGCTTGGTCTTGTAGTCGTGTTTCAAAAACTTAATACTAAAAAGTAGTACATTTTACTTTATAAAAAGAAAAAATGAGTATGCAGATCGATTCATTAGCTCTCATTTGTTGTTTTTATTAAAATCGGTTCAGTATATTTTGTGCTAGTTAAAAAAATTTTAAAAAATTGGTAAAAAAAACCTGCCTGCATCTCCACAATAGCGCCACCCACCGGGTCCAACTTTGGCTAAGACGCATCTGGGTAACCCCATAATTTATGGGCCATAAGTACAACAAAAAATGCAAATCGGTCCAGCCGTTTAGGAAAAGAACAGTCACAAAAATCCGCACAGTCAAATGTATGTAATATATATATTAGGTGAACAGATTAATAATGCGGGATTTACAAGAGATGCCGCAACTTATGCTATAAACATCTGACAAGGTTGTCCTATACTCCATTTGAAAAATACATTTGACAGCTTCAATTTCCAGTATGTAACATTTGCTTGAATTGTAAACAACATATTTTT
>JBANCV010000294.1:0-49295 GCA_037040105.1 Amiota albilabris
CAAATTTAAGGATTTTCATAGACTTTCATTATATAGAGTAATCTAGGTTAATTAATTTTAGGAGGGATCCTATATTTGTTTTTGAGTCAAATCTTTTAGAATATCAGATTGAGTTTCTAACTGCCGCGAGCTTTTATAAAACGGAATGTTATCAATTGTATTCGGACAACATTCACATTGGATTATATTGCATACAATCCTTCGGTCATATAAATTATCAAAATTTAATGAAAGCACAATGAAATAAATACTATATTTGCCACCAAGGCTTATGCAAACAACTAATAATTTATGATGTAGACATATGCCGGAAAATAACTGGATGATCTTTAGAACTACGAATGTTGCACATTTCAATATCATTAAATTTCAAATGGGTCAAGTTTTCTGATTGATAAGATAAATAGATTTTTCGATTTTTTTTTTTTTTTTTTTGGATTGCAGAAATAAATAAAATGACAGAGGCCCAGAACAAATTTTTAAATCTTCAAAAGAAGAAGAAATCAACATATTGCCATTCTGATTTAAGCCCCGTGTAAAGCATAATGCAAAGGATTGACAACGCGTGTTGTGAGATTCATTTAGTAAGTACTAGAAACATATCACTAATATTTACACCTTAAAAGGACTCAAATGATGAACTTTACTATATGAATAACAAACATCAAACTTAAATGATTATACGTTTCATAAATGTTTTTGTTTTTAAGATTAAAACTGATTTCACTTCCTAAACAATGCTATACTGTTCAATCATCATTTCATTCAATAAACTCATCAATACCTTTTACTCAAAAAAAAAAATAAACTGTAAGTGCAAATTGCTTCATAAATATTTTACGTTATGTCTTACTTAGTAATCCGATTCAGGATTTGTTCTTTATTCATAACAACTAATACTTGAATTGAATTGAGCGAACGGTTGCCAAGATAAAAATGAGCACATGTAGTCATAGGTATAAAATTACAAAATCATCATGACTTTTTTCTTTCGGAATAACCGATTATTAAAATATATCAAATATTCTTTATCAACTTATTCGACTGTCAGTTTTTCAGTCTTATAGACTTTCAGTCTGTGAGTCTTATGAAAGTCATAACACGCATGCATTCGACACGTCATTAATAGGAGAAAAGTACAAGTATCTCGAAACTTTAAAATTCAAAATATTTTAACCGGCCGAAACCAATCAACAGAGAGTTTCTCTGTATGTCAGTCAGCTATTCTGTCTCTCCGTCTGTTTGTCTTCCTATTGTTTGTTTCATCACTGACGACGACAACAACGACTATGACTTTTTGAACTTGGAAAATATTTTCCATTTCTTTTGATATAAAAACTTCTCTTAATAGGTTTTTCTCATTAGAGATAGTGCTGTTTGTTTGTTGGCTGTTAGTCTGAACGTGCCGTTCAAAACCACAATTCCAGATCCACTCTTCAAGAACAAAAATAGACTAAAATAATAAAGAAAACTCATTTAAACTAAGCTTAGATACTCAACCAGAATGAACTGAAACGTATCGTTTGGGTGTCCAATAAAAAGATATATTAGCAACAGTAAGAACAAAAGAAGAATATCTGATAGCAATACAGCAAAAGTTTCAATTAAAAATGCAAAAAGCAAAAAAGATACAAACTAAAAATGATGAACAAGTTCACAGTAAATGGAATAGAAGTTGCTAATGAACAGACAGATATTGAAATACATATTGTAGATCTCTTTGCAGTGGCAACTTTGAAGAGTGGAGGAGATACGAAACCTTCGTAATGCAAAATATAACGGCGACAACACGATGATGATGATGATGGTAATGATGAGAACGTCATGCAAGAGTTCGTACTAGAGTTAGTAAGTTTAGATACACAAAAAGTTGGGTATATAAAATTCCACTAAACAACAACAACAATAAGTAAAGAATAGTGAGCACATTAAATCAAAATCAAAATCATAAAAATAGTAAGTATATTTCATACAAATATTTTATTTTTATAAATTAACACTGAGAAGCCAAATTGAAATGAAAAAATTATAAATCATGGATTATTGTTTCACCATTTTATTAAGTAAGTCTTAAATAAGTACAGATTGGGTGTATAAATAAGTTTTAAGGGATTGCAAAACTTGGCATAACTAACATTAAATCGCATCGGATGATCTGGTCACTGTATTGATGTTAAAGCATCACCGTTTCCTGCCAAAAATCCGTATGTGTCATTTCGCTGAAGTGTAAACAACAAACTTTCTTTGTTCTCTAAGCAAGTCAACTTTTGTGCCGACAAAACGCAATTTGCGGAACGCTGCTGCTTTCTTGTTTTCATTTGAAGAAAAGTGCAGCTGATGGACATCGACTGATGTGTAAAGCATATGGGGAACATACTCTATCAACAAAAATATGTGAGTACTGGTTCCGGCGTTTTAAAAGTGGCGATTTTGACACCAGCGACAACGAACTCGAAGGAAGGCCAGTAAAGTTTAAAGACAGTGAGTTGGAGGCGTTATTGGACCAAGATTCATGTCAAACTCAAAAGTAGCTCGCTGAAACCTTGGGAGTGACTTAACAAGCAATTTTAAAACGTCTCATGGCCATAGGTATGGTTCAAATCTAGGTAATTGGCTGCCATATGAACATAAGCCAAGAGACGTCGAATGTCGTTTTTCATGTGGGAAAACTGCTCCAAAGGCATAATTGGAAGGTACCAAATTGTAACGGGGTACGAAAAGTGGATCCACTACGACAACCCAAAACGCAAAAAATCATGGAGTAAGCCTGGTCATGCATCAACTTCAACGGCCAAACCGAATATTCATGGTAAGAAGATAATACTGTGCATCTGGTGTAATCAACTCGGAGTGATCTACTGATGAGCTGATCCAGCATAACGAAACCATCACTGGGGATCGTTACAAACAACAAATGCTTCAATTGAGCCGAGCATTGAAGATCAAATACGCATCAAATATGCCAAAAGACATGACACATTGATTTTGCTTTTCGACAATGCATGACCACATATTGCAAAAGTCGTTAAGGAAACTTTGAAGGCACTAAAATTGGATGTCCTACCCTACCCGCCGTATTCAACAGACATTGCACCTTCCGACAACCACTTGGCCCGATCGATGACTCATGGCCTGGCCGAGCAGCATTTCACTTCTCTTGAAGAAGTCAAAATTTGGGAAGAGTTTTGGATAGCTTCAAAAGACGAGGAATTTTTCCAACGCGGACACTGTATCCCGCCTGCAAGCTTATGATGGACAGTATTATGAATAAAATGCATTGTGTCAAAGCTTCAAAGCCACTAAAATATTCTCAAAACTTATTTGTACACTCGGTCTATTGGATGGGAAATGTGTTGAAAATGTTCAGTAAGATAAAGATACAGAATATGTAATATCAGTTAAGTACAATAGTAAATTTAAATGACATCGCTTATTCGATACTTTCTTTATATCAGTAGTATTTTCCGATTCATTCTTTAATGTATTTTGGCCTCTTTAGTGGGTGTGTATATGTGTGTGTATCATTTAAAAGTCCTTCTATTTTGATTTATTATTTCCTCCTTCTTCTCCTTTTTACTACTACTTCTGTTGGCACCACAACTTCCTTTACCTTTCGTTGTGATTTCCAACACGAAAATTTATGCATCGCATTTTTTATGCTAATTTTAACAAGCATAAATCATATTCTGAACATAAATGTGGGTGTCACAACCAACCAAACAAGTAAACCAACCAAAGAACGAAGGAGGAATCACCAAAGTTGCTGTATTTGTTGCTGTTTAGATTTGCTAAGCAAATTTCAGTATGTGTGATGTTTTTGGATTTGATTTTTTTGGCTCTGCTAAGGATAAAAATGACGTTTATGCAAAATAATAGTAGACAAACACATTTCATCCAATACGAAGAGAACTTAGACGCAAACAGTTTCAAAAAAAAAAAAAAAACACGATTATACTCGAATTCTTGTAGAGAGAATGATAAAAATGAAGTGATAATGAAATATTCGTAATGCCATCAAAGTACCTACAATAAAATTTTTAAGGAAAATATGTTGCATTAAAAATAAGAAAAAAAAAAAAGCGAAAACAATTAGACACAATTCAAAAGGGTGCAATAGTCAAATTGAATGCTCTGTACCTAATTAATCATTTCAATAAAAAATAAATATAAATCAAGTAACTTATGGATTAATGATTGGATGATTTTTTTCGATTCTGGATCTAAGGGGATGGTATGCTTCGAATAAATCAGAATTAATTGGATCAATATAAAAGATTGAATGTGAATATTGCTAGTGTTTTTTTTTATTATTACCAAGTTTTTCTTGGATAGATTGATTTGTTTCTTCTTGTTGATCAATTCCATAGTTTATCATAGTTTTCGTTTCTTATTTCTTGATATTGTTTGCATAAAATTATTATGCTCTGTTCGAGTATAAATGACAGCAGCCCTTTCTGGATATATGTATGGTCAGTCATGTTTAAAATAATTAGTGCATTCTCATATCAATACTTTTACTTGATATTCATCTATGTCAATGTCTAAAAAAGAAAACAATTTCATTCTGCATAAATAATAATAAACACAAAAGATATACACAATAAAAAATAAATAATTACACTTTTCTTTGACGTCAATGAAAAGCTTCCAAAACCGTGACTAATGAAAATAGCATGGAATTCATAAATATCATTATTATAGAAAGTGATCTGTTCGCGAGCAGTTTGCTTTAGACCACCATACTCCAATTTTCCAAGACTACGAAAAACTTTTTCTAGCCCAAATATTGACACCCTCGTGTTTGCCAAAATTTTTCTATTAGCACATCGTATATTTTCATCATAGCCATTTCCAAACAATAGGAAGAGTGTATTTGGTTCTCTAAAAATGAAGAAAATATCAAATTGTACTTTGAGCTTTCACTATGTTTTTTATATCATTACAACACTAACACCAGTCTCTGTTTATGTTTATTTGTCAGGGCCCCAAAGATGCTCAAGAAAGAAATTTGTCCTCTTTTTATTATATCAGCAAAAGAGAGCAATACATTCTTTTTGAAATATGTCCGAGGCACTCACATTAAGTCATGTAATATATTTGTGTGTAAGTTTAAAAGAGTAGTTAAGAAGACATTTAAATACCCTGGTATGTAACATATACAGAAAAAATCCAAAATTTATTCACATTACTTCTTATCTATCTATATATATAAAATAATATGTGTAGCAGCGCAACGGTAGTAATTCATAAAACAAAACTAGAACTGGAGATTCTCCCAAATATATTGTGTCATTCTTCACGCCTGTTGGTTCAGATAAATTCAAATGAGTTCTTCCGAAGGTTAATGAAATGTATTGTTTCCACCATGAGGTAGAGAGAGAGAGAGAGACAGAGACAAAATGGTATTTATATAAACTATAGATAAATAGAGAATTAATAACAAGTGTTTTTCATCAAAGTACTTGGTAGAGTTCAATGAAGAAAATGAAAATAAAACCAGAAAGAAGGTTTTCTTGGACTATGGTATGCCAACGATGTAATACTCTTTTCGGATCCCCTAGAAAATATTTTTTTGCTTATGCTCCTATGATTGAACGCACAGGAATATTACGATACTGATTTGACTTATGGTTGCAGTAGAATTACATACACAGTGCGTTTCAACATTGAGACCGCAATATTTGTATGGGAGCTATACGATCCAGTAATCATAGGATGGTCGAATATGGATCAGAAATTTAAAGGTCCAAATTTCAGTTCGATAACACAAATAAAAAAAAGTTTTAATAATAAGATAATGAATTTGAATTTGGATTTATATAAGAGGTACCCCCCTAGAGTTCCGATTTGGCTTATTCCGACAAATGTGCAGCATATGATAAAATTTCAGTTCTCTAGCTCCAATACTGAGGGGCTCGTTTGCATACATACAGACGAACAGACGGAAATAACTCGTCACGTCGAGCTGATGAAGAATACACATATATACTTTATTGGGTCTCCAATGTCTCCTTCTGTCTGCTACAAATTTTATGAAATACCTATAATATCATTCACTGCTTGCCTGTAGAAAAACAATTGCAATTTAAATTTGATTTCCGTCACTTAGTGGCTAAAGATTATTTATACAATATAATGTTTAAGGCATTTCCGGATTTTCTAATATTTTACAATCTTTCTTTCCTTCTCTATCTAATTTTTTACGAGTAATATCAATTTTGTTTTTCTTTTGTACACTTGACTTTGAAAAATTATAAAATAATAAAAAAAAAAAAACAATTAAAAAAATTATATACATAAATTATATATTTTTAAAGATGAATAAGATGGAGAAGAAGAAGAAGAAGAAAAAAATTGTACATAAAAAACAAATTGCAATTGTTTTGTTTCAGTTGCAGAACATTATGAAATCTTCTCCTCACTAAATCAATTTCAACTCGTGTCATGTCAAGCCATTCTGCCCCTTGGACCCGGTAATAAAATTGAATTATACAGAAATAAAAAAAGAATATAAAAAGATAACAGAAAGAACCTCAAGTTCATTTCAACGAAGCTTACATACCTTTCATTACTCATTTTGTGTGGCATTTAAATATAACAAAAATAAATGGATCATACAATCGTCCGCAATTTGGTCTTCAAATAAATGATTTGGAATCCATCAAAAACCACAGTTTTTCGGTTTTGTTATTAACTTCGTAAGAAAAATACCTCTTCCAATAAACAGTGAACTCTAAGTCATATCTGTATGAAAATTTCCTACATAACTCAAAAGGTGAGGGTTTGAAAAGAATCAGAGAGACGGACAATGCTTAACAGATTCTATTTGTCATGGTGATCATTTGAACATAAAGGTATACTTACCTTATAAGCTGTCCCATGTTTCGTACTAACTATGTGTTACGAACACCGTAGGGAAATTATAATATCTATGCACACTAATATAAAAAGTAAAAAAAATCTCTTATAGACGTAAAGTTAAGTTGTTACGAGTATTTAATTGTTTTGTTGTTAGAGAAGTCGCGCTTGAACTTGCCACGTTCAATGTCAAAAGTTACTCATCCAAAAAGAAAAAAAAAACAATTAAAACCCCTGCTTTTATATCAAAGTGAACCATGAATCATGTCATGTGTTAATTTTAGACCTTGTTACTTTCGAGCTTATAAAATCATAATAATCAAAAAAAGTACTAAAATACATCTCAGAAGCAATCGACTGCATGGACCAAGGATCCCTAACCAATAATCACGTATTACATGTAAAAAATGAATAATAATAATAATAAAGATAAAACCATCTCACTAATCTCAAGAAACTATGAACTACAAAATTTCATATACCTTCGCTTAATTAATAATTGAAATTAATTAAAGTCTTTCAATTTTACTTTCACATTCTTTTATTCATTCAATCATTCATTTATTGGTTCGCATCTAGAGACACATTGAATATTCTGTTGTCCTTTCATCCTGCCTGTTGGTCTGACTGTCGTACAATTATTGAAAAGCTTTTAAACTGTCATTTCATGCTGTAATTACCTTTATTACTGGCTTCATTGCACTCTTACTACGAGCCAATTCTTCTTCTTCGTCTCATTCGTTTTGTTTTTCTTTTCCCACTTCATTTTCAGATGACTCGAATGTCCGGTTTAACTAAAGCATAAGTTTCGATTGAGTTTTTACTATTGAGTGAGCATAATGTTTCTTTCTTTTCCCTAAACTTTTCATGCATAGTGACATGATGTTTGTAACGTTCACCATACACACATCGGAGACCCCATATTATAGATAATCGTAAGGAATTGATTTATGTAAACTTAAACAATTGATCGGAAATATTTATTTCTTAGTCCTAATTGTCGATTTATGAATTTTAGTATCTTAAACTAAGAAATGCTATAGTACAAGTAGTTTAAATAGTAAAATACAAACTTTACTGATCAAAAATTTCTAATTTCTAATTTCAAGCAACGGTTTTCAGTGTCATATGAAATAAAAATTTAATAGATTAAATGTTAATCAGCAGTAACAGCCTTCAAATATTGGTGTCGTATAGTGTGAAATGATAGGATGCTTATATGTATATAGACGCTTATGAAATTGTAATAGATATTTTAAAATCCAATCGTAATTTTTGTCAAACATCTTGTGTTGTTTTACACAAATTCAGGAAAAGATTCAGTTGGCCGTGTTACGCCGGTTCGGGTGCGCTAGTAATATAATAAAGGGTATATAAGTTTCGATAAAACTGTAGCTAACATGCACTTTTGTTTTCATATCACCAATAATGTTGATCATGATGATGATGACGAAGGTGTTAATGATGATTATACAATAATAATGACCATGGTAACCATTATGATGACGATGATGGTGACAGTTACAATTATTTTAATGACAATTCTGCTTTTACAAGTTAAACTACCTTGGAAACTCCTTCCATTATTGGGTAGAAATTGTGTAATATGGGTGTTCTTGCATTTGGTTTCTTCTTTCGCTCAACAAATGTAGTGAAGCGTAGTAATTATTAATTTATTTATAAGTTGCATACTTTCAGCATTTCATAATTAAAAAACTACTTTGGTGGTTAACTGCCACTGGGCAACCGGCATCAACTTTGGGTCCAGCACAATAGTGACAAGCACCGAGATGCAGGACATTGAGTACGTGTGAACAAAAGGCCAGGCACCATCATCCGAAGGATACAGTTCTGCGTTCTGAGCTTGCGAAATCAATTACTGAAAAGCGTTTTTATAATAATAATAGTAATATTCTTTTTATTAATTCTTTAGTTCATATTTACCTGCATACATAGGTATTACCTTAAGCTACAGATTGAATTAGCTTAATTTATACATTTTTGGAAACAGAGAAAGGTAGGTTACATTTTGATATGAAATGCGTCAGTGTTTCCCGCTCGTTTCTGTTGCATAGCGTACAGATGGTTAACATATCTGGAGTGAAACGATTTGCATCAGTGCTTTTATTATCATTGTTATTTCACGTTGATTTATGTTGGCTTTAAAATATCGTTCTCCAGCTGTTGGTAGCAGGTATGAATTTATAAAAGCGGTTTATGCTACCTGCTGCATTTTCCAGTATTGTAGTCCAAGAAATGGCTTTAAATGTCTCAATGAGCTGAAAGCAACCATTACACCAGTCTTCTATCCCAGCATTCGTTTGAAAACTTATATTGAGTTCTGCTTCAAGCTGACTAAGTTTATTTGCAATCAGTAAAGTCTCAGTGATGTATTGCATATGTAGATCTAATGTATAGAATTAACTGTCTTCCGTACCGGTTTCCAATGACAATACGTAGTTTGGGATTGAGTTCAGTAGCTTCAGCACTCTCTTCAAGAAATACCGCTGGAACTTGTTTACCTTTTCAGCTTCACTCGTTTTCGTTTGTAAGTCCATATTTCCTGTGACGAAATTCGACATCCCTTTCTGAACACCTGACTTTGTTAGGTTTACTTCTATACTCCATTTTAAACATAATGCGTACTTGAAAGTCCTATTTGATGCAGTTTGTAAGTATATTCGAGGGTTTCTGGGCTTCTTATCAAAGGCAGTCCTGAAGTGCACAAAGTAGGCGTAGACTTTTTATTTTTTGCAAATTTTATATGCACAATACTTGATAGGTTGTTTATAATTTCCACCGTCGAGTATCCTTTTCTAAAACCTGCTTGGCATTCGTTTATGACGTTATACTGTTCTGCCAATTTGTATGATAGTTTCCCTCATTCAATAAACCCGTTTCTACATTATAAACTGTGAAGTGAAAAGGATTTATCTTTTAGCGTTTATAAGAGCCTAGGAACTCTTTTTCTTCCTCTATATTCTCCGTTTCTCTCACTCTTCTTGACAAAATTCATCCAGAGTGGCTATCCACTATAGCAAATAATAACTTTTGTCTTTAGAGAATCATTGAAAGTGTCGCTTATTGAAGTTCGTAGTGTCAAGAACGTTAGCAATTCATTAACGCTTTTGTAACTTATACACGATAACACCTTTTGCTTTGAAGAAGAGAATAAGAGCAGGAAGAGCAGATGATGATGAACAAGGACTTTGCTAACCACAAACAATTTATTAAGACCAACTGCCAAAGTAAATCGCAAAAGTTGCAAAACTTGGTCTGTTGTGGCTTCTCGAAATGAAACTTGCACCTTTACGGTAAGTGAAAATTCAATGGCATCTACAATACTTACACAACCCCTTCCAACTCTACCTTCCCAACTTAACTTACTTCCTGCCGCAACTGCAATGGAGCCCACATAAAGATGAAGATGAAAATTATAAAAATGATGATTATGCTGTTGGGGATGGTGTCTGATGTGGATAATAATGTCCAATGCACTTTGTCATTATATCAAGACAGTAAGCAAAGAAGGAAGGAAGGATGTTTAGTACAGTGGAGTGAAATGGAGTAAAGTGCAGTGCTGTGCATAGCATTACTCCTACGCACTTGTGGGATTGCTATATAGGTTGTACATGAGAGAGGAAAATGCTGGAAGGAACTAACTTAACTATATAAAAAAGTATACTTCATCAAATGTAATGACGATGACGATGGCAACGATGAAGTAGACAAAGAGAACTTTGTGTGATGGTTATGCGTGCGTACGAGCGAGTATTTATTCTCTTGAATTACGGTTTGGTGGTTGTGCGGCAGCTTCACATGGATGACATTGCGCAAATATGAAGGAAACTCGTTGAAAATTGCCTGCTTCTTGTGTAAGTCAAGTCAATGCCAAGTCGTGTGATGTATCTTGCGAGTTGTTGCTATGCCGAAAATGTTGAATGCGTGGAGTTGTGAGCCACACATGTTGCGCATCTGCACTTGCAACTAATGGCGGCTTGAATTGATGCTTTGCATAAACATAATTATTAACTTCTTGATTGCCATTAGCAAAGTCACTTGGAATTTTGGCAGACCTGCGTAGGCGTGGATACACAAAGACACAAAATTGTATGAGTGTCTATAAAGTTATAAAAGTTTTAATATGAAGAAATGAGCTATGAAGTAAATTTAGTAAGATGCTTTAAAGGTATCTATTGGCTTTATCAGAAAGCAGGTCTGGAAGGAGGATTTTGTCAAACTTTATAAAACAATTTATGCATCTCTCCTCTTTCTTTGATCTGTCATCATATCGTATTTTCGTATGAAACTATTTAAGCCTGCAGCGCTTTCTTCCCTTTCGAGTGAGTGGTGTTATTCGTTGTATTTCAAGGATGCCGCATTGTCGAAACTTAATTAAGTTGTTTGTTATACCTCGGAATATGGCAAGGATAGGACGGGACATGACGGGGACTTGGATATTGAGTTTAATGTTTTTGTAATGGAATTATAAGTGTGTCTGTGAGTGTGCTTTTGTGACATTGTCGTACGCATGAAATTGCATTAAACTTGCATGCCTGTCACTCCTCGTCCTCTTGTTGTATATTCATGCATCCGCACATTTACCCATCCATTCATCTATCTATCTATATATGTATGTAGTTAGGAAGGTATATCTGCTTGCCCAGCGTCTGTATGTCTTACTGAAAAACCCTCAATTTACATACTCGTATACGCCTTCGCTAGTACTATTGTCCGTAGTACTTGAGTAGTGAATCATTTTTAAAATATTTGCGCAACGAGCAGACATCTACGTGCTTTATTTTGTGGCATCCACGCGCCAGTAAAAACATCACCGACAACAACAAAGGTAATGGCATCACTAAAAATAACGGCAAGTACCGTTAAGTAGCCACAAGGCACAACGCACACAAATACAGCGAGAGCACGACACACAGAAACATGGGATGTTAACTGTTGATGCTGCTGCTTATCGGCAACAAGAACCACAACAACTCACAGCGTTTTAATAACGTTTAATAACATTTTTGTTTTCCTCTTCTTTCCTGCTTCTTCTTTCTTATTCGTTCCGTTGTCATTCCCTTGTGTCACAGTTATTCTTCGCATCATTATGTAATATTTGCTCATCATCTTCCAACATCTTTACCTTTAATTGTTGCAGCAAAAGTTAAAGAACGGAAAACTCTCTAAAGCAAAGGAAAATAAAAATGTTGTAGCCACTTGTTGGAGGCGTTTTGGACAATCCATCCATCTTTTTAACTATCCATTCACCCATTGGCGTAGGCAGAATTTCATCTTGGGGGCTGCGCCAAATATATATTGCTTAGTATTATAATGTTATTTAAAATTCTGATATAAAATATAAAAAAAATGGAAAAATACAAATACATAACAAAATTCAATTCATAATTTTTTTTTATTTCTTTTTTAAATCCTAATTAAGAATAACATACGCCTATTATTTTTTAAAATGCTGAAGCCCTCTGTTGCTATTGCTCATAAACATAACAAGGTAATAATTAATAATTATAATCCTAATCCTAATAAATAAATAAATAATATTTTTAAAATGGCTTACAAAATCGGCGTTTATTTTTTCTAGATTCTCCTTTACCTAGGGATTAAAATAATTAATTAACATAATACATAAAATTAATAATATTAAAATTATGTACCATTAAGTCTAGACTCTCCTATTGTTGATCGCAGCCAAGTCTTAACTCGTTTTAAGGTACGAAAGGATCTCTCTATGGTTGCAGTTGTACATGGAAGAGCCAAAATAATACTCAGAGTAGTTTTAACTGTAGATCAGATCGGTATATTCCCACAGATCGCAAAGTTGTACCTCTGAAAGATTGGATATATTTTTGTTCATCCAAACGTTGCACCAACGCTCTGCTTCTTGGACGAATTCAGTCAAAGAATAAAATTCTTTGAAACATGTATTTCGTCTTTTGTAGGTTTCAGCATATTTGGAGAGTATTCTCTTCCGAAAATCAATTTTTCAGCGATGAATTTAGGAAATCTTAAAAAAAAAATTTGTTTTTCCTTATATACAATATTTGATGGAATATACAAAGCGTTGTGAAATTTCGTACAGCATCACATTATAAAATTGATTTCAAATTGCGTATATAAATTTCCGTGATAAAAGTTTGATCATTTTTGAAATCTTGGGGGGATGGTGTTGCATTTTCCACCTTGCTACGCTCATGCATGCACCTCCAACCTTCCAAACTTCCATTCGCATGGTGTCTGCAACTATAATAATTCCACTTCATTTCACCGCTCCTTACTTATAAATTATGAGCTCGACTAGGTTGGACATTACGTTTGATGTGCCATATATTCGAGTACATACATACAAGGTGTGCCCTGAAAGTATCCGATCGGCGTTCATAACTCTATGCTGGACTGACCTCTTTGGGATATGAGCTTAAGCAATGACTCCTCACTAACTCACCGTCTGTCGCAGTTAGTTTCGAGCTCATCGAGTCGGAATTTTGTAAATAAATTTGAACAAATACACATTTAATGCTCTCAAGTCTGTTGACAGTAATTATCTTTCTTGTTGACCTTTGAGTACAAGATCGCCAGAAAATATCGATCATTTGCGCCTTTCATGCGAATGACGTCATTTAATGGCCGATTCAGAGAGAGAATATAAGCGGATTTTAAAGAAACGTTTATAAAAGGCTTTCACTTAAAAAAACACCTGGTTTTCGTTTTAGTTATACAAACACATGGAACGTTGTGGCTAATTGTGTAAATTTAAAATGAAAATTTCGTAGAAAATTGAAGTTTTAGAGCTATTTGCAGTGTATGCACCATTGTTCTTTCAGTTCCTTTTTGCTTCACTGTTTTCTTAAAATTTTATTATAAACTTTACAAATTGTTTATTGATGAGTGCAACCATCAGCTGTTTTATGTTGACGTTAAAAAAAAAAAAAAAAAGAGGAAGACAGACAAAAATCACATAAAAACTTGGCAACACTGGAAAAAAACGTTCCATGTCTGGTCAACAAGTTGACAGTACACTTGCTTAAATTTTCGCTGGAAAACCTACCTTGATTGTAATTTTTCTGTTGCTGTTGCAGAAATTAAGCGACTTTTTAATTTCCTTACGAAAAAAAGCAGCTAACGTTTTGTCTGAACTGGTCAGAACTCTGCAAGAACTAGAAAGTGGTCTTGGAATTCCGCAGAAGCAGAAAAGGTTTTACTTCGATGTCGCTTAGAAAACTTGGCTAATGATGAAATTGTGCTTACAACCGCCAGTGTTTTTTTTTAACTCTATTAACTCCTACACCTATGGCATTCAGCTATGGGGACTAGTTGCAATCATTAATCGAGTTCAGGCTATGCAGAATAAAACTCTTCTGCACATCGCGTTTGCTCCTTGGTACGTCAAACGGGTCTAAATACACCGTGACCTTAGCATCCCTTTAATAAATGAGCAAATTAACCACTACAAATGTCGTTACAATGACATATATATTCATGCCATTCCTATTGCTTTCACTGATTGTCCGAGAAGGTTAAAATGGATTCAACCTTCGGACCTACATCATAGTTATACATTAGAATTTATCATGTAACTTATTTCTATATTAGATAAGTAACCCCTGTCAATATCATTAATGCGTACTTTTGACGTTTGATTTGAATTCTCCAATAACTGAAATACAACAAAAAAGGTATTCAACTCGTATTAACTGATTTCCAGAACGACTTCAGAAAGTGAAAGCACCATTGGACAGAGTGGAGTAATGAACATAAATCGGATACTTTTGGGGCACATCTCGTATACAAACGTTGATGTATCCGTAGTAGGTAGTTATAATGCTCTATGACACACAAAATTTTGTTGCCATCATTATTATGTATGTTTCTTTACACGTTCGTTCGCTCGTTTTTTCCAAACTTTATTAAAATACATACTTATTTCTTCGGACAGTAGGACGAGGAAATATGTATATTGAGGAGGGTACAAGGGGCGACACTCAGTCAGTCATTTATTCACTTAAATGACACATTTGCTTATCTTTATGAATATCGTGACACTTTATGAGCGAACGTAGCTTTGAAATATGACAACAAAATATTGTTGAAGACCACAAGTCAAAGAAATATACTAAATATCTTCGTGTCAGAGTTGAGAGAGAGAGAGAGAGAGAGAGAAAGAAAAATATAAAAATTGTTATACTGCTTCCTAAATTATATAACACTTGGCTAAAGAACTAGATGTAAAGAATAAAAAGTATAGTATATATTTTATTTCTTGTTAAACGAAAGCATTTTTAGGTTTCAGTAAAAAACTAATTTCGACTTCGAAACTGAGACTATCATAATCATGAAGGTGTTAATTGAGGTAACCAACTTGATTTTGAGCTCAATATGATTTTACTGCTCTGCTACATCATCATTATTATCATCAACCCATAATTATCGTCATCAACGTCATTATCATCAAAAGTCGAATTATAATCATTATCAATTGAATTCATCAACGTCACATCATCTTCACCATCATCATCGTCTCCATTCCATTCGTCACGTTCGTTCGTTATTTCAAGAAGAGAAAATTATTTGAAGATCACGTCGCAATCATTTATGAAGCAATTAAAAATCAGTTTGCATCTCTAATTTATAAGATACACGTACTCATAAACTATATAGTACAGTTTATAGACTCACTCAGTCTTGCATTTTTAAGAGGAGTTAAGTATATTATGAACTCTAGTCAATATTTTATTTACACTATTTTCTATTTGTTTTTTTAACAATACAACCAATCCTTAAGGAACATTAAGTAAATGCGTTTAATTATGTATATACTGACAGCGATGACATTAACCTCCAAAGAACTACGTATAATTCGGAAAATCTAAGTTCTCTTTGAATATTTACATAACTTCTTTGACTTTAGTTTTCCTCTGTTGGTGAATTGATATCAAATACAATTAATGGTGACATTGCAGTTTCTAATACATTTGTGTTACGAACAACTTGTGATTTAGAGACGTGCCACTGTCCTTGTTCTTCATATTAGATTCTATTTTAGCAAAAAATTTCTCAATAGTCCTGATTCATCCAAACAGTACTCTTGAGCATACCTCTCCATACCCTTATCATAAATTTCATTCGATCTAATGTAATACACAATTAATACGAAATGACAAGTGGCTACTTACGATTCGCCATAATCAATTGATCAATTTTTTTTTTTAAAATTCCCATTTTCTGCTGTGTATCTAATCTGATCACTGTTTTGTTGACATTTTTTAATCAACAAAG
Organism: Amiota albilabris; assembly: GCA_037040105.1. NCBI lineage: Eukaryota > Metazoa > Arthropoda > Insecta > Diptera > Drosophilidae > Amiota > Amiota albilabris. Next base: position 16,153 of record JBANCV010000294.1, read on the forward strand.
CTCACAAATTAAACACTCACGACTGACCAAATCAATGTTATTTGACGATAAAAAATGAACAACTATTTTTGCAGATCGAAACAGAAAAGTAATTCGGGGTTGACTTAACCGAGAGATTAACTTTTGCGAGAGTTAACTTTTCCGCGATTCTACTTGAGAAAATGGGGTTTGTAGATCAATATGTCATCTTTGTCTCTGGTTTATGGAATTATTAAGACAGAAGCAACGCTTTAAAAATGTATTTATAAACTACCTACGAGTACAAGGTACTTGCAGAACATTCTTTTTAAATATTTTTCATATATCATTAAATCAATAATCGTGCAATAAGTTCATCATCACAACCGTCATCATCATCTTCACCATCAACATCTTAATTATTACTATCCATATACGTATTTTGTATAAAGAAACAAACCCGTTAACGATCCGCTCTACATTTTGAGAGACAAAAACTATTGCCAAGCCAATTATAAGCGAGCATACATACATATTTATCTTCTCCGATGGGCGTCATAGCATGTTGGTCTCATCCTTGCAACGAATCGTGAATGACTTTAAATACATTACAATAGACGAAGTCAAAAACGCAATTTGGATGGGCAAGTTAAAATATTATGTTATACGTGCTACAAGCTACTGTGTGCGTCATAACTCCATTCGGCATTATCTCCTAGTGGTTGTAGTAACAGAAGTAGTATAATCTATGACCAATACGTTGCCTGTGGTCAACATGAATTATTCAAAACATGCATCGATAACTGACGGCTGTCGACTGACTGAATGAACGAGGTTCCAGGAAAATATGTGAATGACGTACAATATTGAATTACGCAAATTCATTGTCGTGTTTGCAACCAACTTGATTCATCATTTGTGCCTCCAACTTTAATTTCTATAAAGAACAATAATAATAACTAAAAGTTGGCTTTATCAGACAGAAGATAGAAAGATACAAATAAACACGTCTCGACTCCTTTACCTGTAGTGAACAAGAGAAAAACAAAATGAAGGAATCTTTATCTCTTCCGTTGCATGATTTCAAAAATAAGAAAAATATCTATATTCAAATGTAAAAGTTTCGCTAGTAAATCTTCGCAAGTGCCACAAAAAACTTCGAACACCAAAAACTTGGGCTTAAAGTTTTCTTTATATGTTCTTTTTTGGTTCTTTGCCTCTTTTTTCATTTCTATCACAACTTTACCGTGTGTATAAAATATGTATCACTATATGAATGTGAACTGGACTTGAATCTGGCACTAAATCGAAAAAATGAAGTACGCCAAGTCGCAGTTCGATGGCGAGGAAGAAACTAAAAGGAGCTTAAGAAAAACAGGCACAGAACTTTCCTCAGCAAAATAAATAGGAAAAAGTAAAAGAAAATTCAAATAATTTTTTACGTTTTCTTGTTCTTTTAACTGGAAAACTTCAAAGGGCAAATGTTATAGACGATAGCAAAAGGAAGTAAGCAAAATACATAAGAAAAGTCTTAAAGAAAAATGCAAGGAACTAAAAAAATAAAATTGTTTTTGGGTGTTACTGAAACGGAAATCGAGTTACATTTCGCATGATCTTTACTACATATGTATATGTAACATATTCATATGTATGTGTGTGCACAGTGCAATTTCGATAATTCGGTCAACGTGATATTTCGGACAACCAATTGCTTTGTTTTGTAGTTTATGTAATTCGCACAACATACTTTTCTACTTTTTGTACTCTTCACGTAGTTAAAAGTATTATGAGTTTGTCATGAAGTTTGTACAGAAGGAGACATCGTAGACCCCATAAAGTAGATAAATTATTATTCAGCGCTTTGAGACGAGTCGATCTAGCCATCTAGTTATGTCCGTTTTCCGTATGTCTGTCTGTCTGTATGTATGCAAATTAGTCATTCAGTTTTTGCGACAGAGAATTCAATTGTCGGAATTGCCGAATCGCGGTACCTACCATACAAACCCACGTACTCGAATTCATGTTCTTATTAGCAAAACTTTTTTATTTTTTGTGCTATCAAACTGAATTTGGACGCTGGAAGGGTTTGACCCATATACATAAGTCACTAAAATTTCAACACCCACCTCCCACATAAATACCTACTCAAATTCTTGTACTTATGAGAGTATTACGACTTCGGCATAGTCGGAGATACCCTTGTTTCTGGTTTTATATTATTTTTTTTTCTTTAGACTATAACCGAATTTTTTGGTATTTCCAATCACAGAAATATTTGGTCCCCAACGGGACTGCCTATTTTATGTATGTACAAGTCACATTTATTCATACAATATATTTACGTTTACGTTTAAAATAAGTATATGAGGTTAGTGCAAGACATGATACCTCTTTAATCGCCTGGCAGTTTCGCTGTTGGCAAGAAGAATAATACGTATGACTATGTAACATAACTGTGTTTTTCGGTGATTTTGCCTATTTCGGGCCTATCAAAAGGTATGTTTAGGTCTTTCTGAATAAGATGCTTTGTCACGTACAAGGAGCATTGACAATTTTTCCGAGTGTTTTATTCTAATACCTCTGATGTATTGCTATGTTAGAATTGTTTACCGTGCCACAAAGTACAATATCGATAACAAACACGATCAAAGTGAAAACTAAGATCTGAAATTCCACAAATTCTCCCGTCTCATGCTTTTATTTTATAATGACAATTCGATTTCGGAAACTATATGGAATTAAATATATATATATGCAATATTTCGTTGTTTGCGCCAATAGATGTCTGTTCGATCAAATTATAATGGAATTTGTTGTTGTCAGAATCTATCGTTCATTTTCGTTTCGTACCTTGATGCTTTTCCTTTCATTCAATCCAATTTTCTTTGTTTTGAAAACTTTTTTCATGTATTTACAATAATACTCGTATTTTGTATTATTTTAATTAACAGTCTTAGAATTTTTATTGGTTAGTTTCAATATTTTGAAGTAGAGCAACAACAAAAACAATTTAAAGAATTGAAATAAGCAATTGCGTAGTAGTTACAGTAGTTTTCAATAATTTTTACAGTGCCAGTAGTCCGGTTCCGGTCCGGTTTCTAAAGGATATTCACCAACCATATAAATTCCAAGACCCTCCGACTACTAGGCGGGGTACCTCCCATACAAACTCAGATCGAAATTCAAGAATTAGAAAAATTAAAATTAGAAAAATATCCAGAGAAGTCGCAATAAGTCCCAAAAAGTATTAACAACACAATTAAATACATACTTTTGGCTGTAAATGCACATAATTACACTATGGCAGAAATTGGCAGCAAGTTAGTTTTCACTCCACAATGCACTGGCACGTTGGCTAGGTTTTTCTATTTTAGGGCATAACAAAACAGTACATAGAATTAACAGTTAACAAGTACAAAAAATTTTTTATTCCTGTTTTTACTTTTAACATACCTTGAACTTTCAATTCCATTATTAAATTTCACTTTTTTAATGCACATTAAGTTAAATTTGTATGAGCGCAAAATTTGGCAAAAATTTTTCGTCTGGTTTACTACAACAAGCAGCCGAGCGAACTGAGGTTGCCATATTTTCAAAAATATTTCTGAATTCATTATACCTGAAGTATGTATTTTAAGAATACTAAAATAAATTTCGTTTAATTTCCAAAAAATTTTCGACTTTATGCCAGAAATTTGGGAAAAAAGACCATAGTGCAGTGGAGTCGATGGTGATTGAAAAATTAATTGCCATAATGCTCATGAAGTTGGAATTGCTTGTATGACTAAAGTGATTGGCCAAACATTTAATAATATTTAATTGAAACCCGCTAATAAAGTACTTCCTCTTTTAACTATAAGCTGCACGTTAAAAGCTCATGACGAAAAGGAGACCCTTAGACCCTGTATTGTTATTTCAACGCATGAGTATGAAAGAGACATTTGAGAATGAAAATGAAAAATTCTTCGAATATGAATCGGCGCCCTATCCATTATCACTCTTTGATGCAATTGGAATGCTTAAAATTCAGAAGTCAACTATTTATGATTGCTTACAATCTGTGAACATTGAAATTAATAACACAAATGCTACTGACATCATCGATGGAAGATATCTATCAAAATACAATGATGTTCACTCAAAACTAAAAACGCATTTTATATTTTTAAACTTCAAAAAATAATTTATAGTCATAGAATTTAAGTAAATATGTATATTTTTATTCATGTAAAAAATGTTAGACAATTGATTTACGCAAAAATGAAATTGGTCATGTGTTTGCGTTGACATTTGAGATACAAGGCGGATGTATTCTCTGGATTTCCACACTTAAATTGCACCCGTTTCGCTCTTGGTAAACGCAAATCAAAAACAGTGAAATACAATTACGCTCTTATCTCATATTCTCTTTCCTCTTTTGGAAGTACCTTTCCCACTCTGATTTATGGAATTTTCATTGGAAGCAACACATTGATCATACGTAGTTTACTTACAATAACTTTTGTTTTGGTTTTAAGTAATGTTGGTGATGCATTCCATTCCTTATTCATTTTAGATAAATTGCACATGACGATAATTTAACATATTTATGTATGTATATTAGTACGTAGGATAATGATATAATATTGAAACATTAATTATCATTCTATTTTATAATTTTCTTATTTACCCTTTTGTAATTTAAATTATTAGCCATATAGTTATCTATATCTGTATCTAGCCCGCAAATTATCAAACCAAATGCACTTATATAATATTTCAATGTACGATGTATGTATTTATTGTTCTGCTAAACATTTTCCGACTGTGTTGCGAAAAAGGCAAAGTTTTGTAACCATCATTCACTCAGAAATCATTTTTCAAGAAATGTGGTGATCTTCGTTCTCCAGGTACAAACTGAAAAAAGTTATAGGAATTATTTTGAAAGTATTTATTGTTTTAATGCCGCGTTCGCAAGTGAAAATTAATGAATGAGTTGCCATTTTAAAATCAAATAAAACAAAACAATTATTGTGAGTTCATTTTTTTCTATGGGAGATTTTTTCAAATCGTAATAAATATGTCAATCGTCAATCGTGACACTGATTTGCACAGGTAGAATGATGCGAGGGTAACTGTTGTTTTTAGTACTGTGAAAGATGAGCCTTCATTTGTTCGTAATATGCTTTCATTTGTCAAAACCAATGGCACTGTTAAACATGTATCTGTGTTAGATTCCTCACTGGAGCCTTTAGCATATCCGTTGCTAGTTCCAAATAGAGATGCGGGTTGGCACGTAATTATGGCTCATAACATTGCAAGTAGGTGTACAGCGGGGCTGCCAAGAACAGAAGTCACCATGCTACAGTATGTAGCTTATCGAATTCCAGCATATTGCATCATTTATAGAAATTAATTTTGCAGTGCATTGTTGACATACCTATATGTGCGTATTGATTTTGTCAAGCAAAATCAGGATAGTTTGCGCAGTGAAATTTTGCATATCGAACTTATTGTTTACAATAAAATCCTATTGATGGTGTATCGAATGTTGGTAGAAGAGTAATTTTACCCTCTTCATTGAGTGGATGTTCAAGGAATACGTACCAAATTAATTCAGATGCAATGTCATTGATGATATTGAATCGTGCAATTTTTGTGCTGAAGTCATTGTGCGTGTATTTAAATGAAAGTTGGAAGAATTAATCACCATAATTGTAGACATATGTATGTTGTTGGATCCACCGAACGACTGTGGCACATATTTGAAATTCCTACATACATATGTATATACATTCATACAATTTATAGGCTTGACCTTCAATTGTCACAAGGTGAAAATGTTTACTTTAGACCAGGTCAAGAGCGTCAAGCCGTCCAAAATGTTCAGCAAACGAAATTGTAAGTATATTTTACATTCAATTCTGTTGACTTAAATGCTCGTCAGTATACGTATATTACAATTCCTTTGTATTATACGTATACTTGGCAAAGTAGGGAAAGAATGTGTCAAAGGAGGCAGTTACGTGGCGGATAAGTAATTTCTAGCAGGTATGTAGCTTCATTTGCGTTTACTTTTGTTGCATGTGCGCCGTCCTACATCTTTTGCAGATTTTCGCGCTTATAATGCCGTGGTTTATGGTTCTTTTAGTGAAACATGCCATGCACGCGGTATTCCGTCTAATGATAATGAGTTGCGTGAATTTTTAAATGAAGCTGCACAATTTAATTCGCCTAAATAAATGCGATATTTGTTTGGTTCCATATGTGCTTTAAATATGCTATTGAATGCTTTGCATTGCATTGTGGAATGAGTTCAATGAGTTCTTTTGATTTGAGGTCGAACATTGAATGGCATCAAGCATTACTCATACTCACAATAATACGAAAATTTGTTGTCTCCAATTTTGATTGATGAAATTTCTACTTGCCCTCCTTTAGTATTTAAAATGATTGATAATTGATAGATTTCTGTACCGACAAAGACAGTAAAATGATAATATTTGCCGGAAAAACAATTCTTTTATATGCTATCTTTCGACACATTTTTTCAGTTCTCGCGCCGTTTTGATTGAAAATTGGGAAGAGTTTTCTTCTTTTCATCAAGTGAAAATGAGTTTGATGAATTCTTAAAAAGTATTGGTAATGGCAACAGTTTCCTAAATATGTCCAAAATATTATTGAAATACCTCAGCAATTAAATGGCGATGTGACACATATCGAGCTCTAACCGCAAAAAAAAAAACGTAAGCGACAAACAACAAATTTTACATAAGAATGTTTTTTTTGTTTTTTTTGTTTTTGAAAATTTCTGTGAAACTGTAAGTGTAGTTTACAAATGGTTTAATATAAGTAAAAGATACGTTAAGCGTGAAGGAATACACACAACCTTATTTCATGAAATTTTTATATATAAAAGGCAGTCGGGGGATCAGTGGAAGGATTTAACTTAATGTTCAAAATTTCACTAGGAGCCCATGCAGTGCGGTTTTGAATTGAAGATTATATAGTACTGTGGATCGAATCGCTGGCAATTTGATCAGATATAAGTTAGTAGTTTTATTGGTTTTAATGTATTGTATATAAATAGATGATTTCATGAAATAAGCAAATATAGTTTATTGTTTGCCTCTCATCTAAGCAAACCAGATACTTGTAAATCGCTGTACAAATTTCCTTAAAACCACTTTCCCAATATTATTCCCCCCACAAAAAACACAATCCATTACTTATGCAGTTTTCATAAATACTTAAGTTAAAGTATGCATATTTTCTTGAATAAAAGATGGTAATACTTTACAATGCGACTTTTTGAAGATCAAAACTGGCACATAAGAAAAAACTATTTTCGTTTGCTTTCGTCCAGCAAAAATAATCCTCACTCCGATCTTTGTCCATTAAAAGTGATTTAAAACCTTCTGTTTCTATGTTACTGCTGTCACATTTTGTCTTTTTTTGGTAAAGGAAAACCAAGATGTCAATTATTTTTAAGATGTTGCGGAAAACTCTTCAAGACAACATTTATTCAAAGTTGAAATGTTGCAAAACTCCATAGGGTGGTATAACTTATTGCTCCTGTTTCGACATTAATGAAACGGAACAGCTGGCAGTTTCACAATGTATTTTTTTTTTTAAATTTCAATCTTCCACTCTTCAGATTTATTGTGCGGCTTGCCAAAGCATTTCTAATTGCTTGTTGTAATACATTCAATGATTTTAAAATGAATTGCTGTCCTTTTCGTAATGACGTATGACATAGTAATAACTAAACTTGTGACTACTATTCTCTGCCCTCCGTCTTTTGATTTCTTTTTGCCTAATGCATGAAGCCAACCAACAATCTCATTGTCTCAAAAATGTTCGTTAAGAGCCAGGCGATCACCTTCAGAAATTTTGGATGCACAATCATTTCCAGAATTTTTATTGAAACAATTTTTGGTGCATTACTTGAACGTAGGGGTGATTTCTCTTCTTTCTCTTTTTTTTTTTTTGTATAGCCCCGTTTTCCAATATCAATTTGTCACCATCGTTCATTTACAGTTATAGCTACAAGCAGCGTTTTTGTTTTTGTAGTAAAGCAAAAAGTTGTGTGTCGCTTACTATAAAATTGAAATGCGTATACCTCTGTAACCATAGTAATTATCGCTATAATATTTTACAAGCTGATGAGTGTGTAGCTTCACCACTTTTGGTCAAGTTTTTTTTTATTTTTTTAAAGCCGCCATTTTGGCTTCATTGTAGATTATTAAATACAAAGATATCGTGGACACCACAATACACTTTTGTTTTAGAGGTGCTCCCGGGGATCAGCTATAGCAGTTTTGAAATGAACTATTTCTACAAATAAAAAAATCTTTAATCGCAAACCACACCAAAACACGTTTTTTTTTGTGTTTCTATCAAGGCTTGTATCGAATCTGAATCCAATATTTATCTGAAACTGGGCTATTACTTTCTTTGTTGTTTGCTCCCCTTTACTTTCATTGCAACTGTGAAAAAGTGGATGAGTCAGAGAGAATGCACCACCCCCTATGTAACTGCTTTGTTCTTATTGGAAGACGAATCCGTCTCCTCGGGAAATCTTTCATTAACGTTTTGGACAGTTTGGGAAAATTGATATTTGGCTCTGTTCATGAATTCTTCAGGTCGGTTTTAGAGGCTGAGGTAGACCTCTCAGATGAACTAGAGATACTATTAGATTACCCTATCACATTCCCACACACATTTTTTTCTATAACCAAGTATCACAATTTGCCGTAAGGCAAACTTGCGAGCAGCCTGTGTAACCTAACTTAACCTCCTATACTTGTTGTATAGGATTGGAAGTGCTTGATTTTTCTGGATCATTCCTATTATGTCAAAGTATAAATGCTTCCATTTTCACATACCCTTAGCGTGTGTAATAAATACATCTTATCCGTATAGTAAGGGGATAGAATAAGATTATTTTCTATGTAATTAAGACAATTTTTAATGTGCTACTTATTTAGTTTCTATATGTAATTGTTTATTTATATTTACGATATAAGCTTTGGAATGTGTTTTGGCTGTTGAGTATAATATGCCCAATGTTTGACAACTACCACCCATGTTTCGCATTTTGTACGTATTGTCAGTGAAAAGAGCATAAACTTTAGCACTTCCGCCAACGCAAACGATTTTTTTACAGCATCAAATAAATTTGCACTTGTTTCTCTAGAAGTGGAAAAATTGAATGAATTTGGATTTATTACATGCAGTCAGTAAGATATGTAAGATTCTTACGTATATTACATACACGTTTTGGAAAACATATAATTTTATTGTACCTATCCAAATATTAACTCTATTTAATTCATTTTTTAAACAAAAACGAAGTCGTTAGTTGCAGCTGTATCTTCTATTTATTTAACATTTTTTCCAATTTCCGACACGGCTTGTAAATTCTTTCAAAAGGGCCTTCATCTAAATTCATCTCTTCCAATAGTTTTGCTAAGGCAAAGCATTGTTGATGATTTCTAAAGAAAATTCTGTGTGTAGATACCGGTAGAAAGTTTAAATCAAAACTATGACCGCATTAAACCGAAACAAAATTAGCATTCTAAAAAATTTATCCAGAATTGTTCAACCACGCTATCAAATTATCGCGTTATATGGCGTTTGACTTTACATCAATTAATCATCAGATTTGTTTAAAAAAACAAAAAAAATTAATGTATTAATTACTCATTTTTTCTCATTTTTCTTTTCGAGTGTAGAAAGTTATTCTTGACATAGACTACATAAGCAGACAAACATCATACTCAAGTAATAATACCGTTCTTAGTATGCGAGAAGCGAAGTGTACCACCATAAGACGATAAAAATGTGTTGCTTAAAATTACGAATGCAACACTTAATGGATAAAAAATTGCTAACGGAACTAAAGAGCAACAGTAAGCAACAACAATAAAAAACAATGAACAAAACAAATATTCAATGAATAGAAAAATAAAGGAAAAACAAATGAAATTATCACGAAATCATGAAAAAAAAAAAATGAAAAACGATATAAAAATCATGGATCACGACGAATGTGAGAGACAAAAAGACTATGAGACACTACCAGTCAAAAACGAAATCCTAAAAATAATGAGATGACAACGGAAAGATTGCAGTTGCAAAAACTCCAACAACAACAGATATGAACATCAAGCGACAACTCAAAACCCCAAAAGATGCGCGCATAGAATTTTGTAAACGAGGAAGCTCGACGACAATAATCCAAAGCTAAAATAATAAAAATAGAAAATACAAAATAAAACAAATGGAAAGAAAAACACTTAAGACAAAAGCAAGCACAAATACCATCTCTCCTCCTCCTTCTTGTCTGCCCCTACGTTTCATTCCATTGTACTATGACAATGCAGAGTTTCTTAAACTGTTTTGCTAATGGAAAATCCGTAATCCGTGTAATCTGTTAAGCACTTAATTTTATATCACAGAGTTGCTGAGATATAGTACAACAAAATTCAGACCGATATACACGTAGTATTGTATTTATCGAATCAACAATTGCAGAAAGCTCAAAATTATAGACGTCCCACTTAGTGCAGTTCATAATACTCATTATGATGCTAAATGGATATGGAGATTTGCTAACATGGCATTCAAAAGCAATTGCTTATGAACCACTGGCTTATGATGTCACTAATACGTCTCCAGCACTGCACATGGAGCAATTGAGCACCATGAGTACCATTTGTTGGTAGTGGTAATGCTGATGCTTCTTGTGCTTTTGCTGCTGTTGCTGAGGTGACGAAAGCGTGTCACGTTTAAATTGTTAGTGCTTCTTCTTGTTTTTCTTTCTTTGTTTTGGTTTTTGTTTTTCTTTTTTTTTTATTCTGTTTTTTGGTGGCGGCAAAGCCAAAAGGCAAATTTGGGCAGCCAAAAACAAACGCAAGCGATAAAGTCGACAAAGCGTTGGCGGCCTTACATCACTTTAGCCATGTTGCTGCATAGCATTTGTGGAAGGGACAGCGGCATCGACAACTACACAACTTCAATATGGTTGGCATAGGTTGCTGCAATGGGAACAACACCAGCGGCAATGGCAACATCACCGACACCGACACTGACATCTTCTGGCAACTGTATTTAGCGTTTTATTGTTGAAAATGTCAACCGAATGTAGGTAGACACGCGCAGGAGGCAGACAAACCAATAGAGGGAAACAGTCGACAAGCAGATATTAATCAGTTTTGTACATTGTACACATACATAGTATACGTGGATGATAGACATGGGGGCTGGAACATGAGCAAATTGTCTATCCATCAGTTAGTTAGTCAGTCAGTCAGTCAGTCAGTCACACAGTTAAGTAATCCATAAATGATGCTTCGCATTGTTGTTACCGAAAATCGCATACAAATGGTTTATACGAGTCTATTATAAATCATACAATAGAATTAAAAAGTAATTAAGAAAATGTAACCACTCATCTTATATTTCAATGTAAAATTATAATTATGTTCATTTATTTAATAGATTAGATCAATATTATTTGTACAAGAAGTAGGTACATTCTTCGGTATGTACTACCTTACGAGAGTAGATCGATAAATCCTGAGAACCTTAGTATGTGCAACAGAATAATTGTGTACTTATGTATTTTTATATTCTAACAAATATTCTACCACTTTTCATATGCCTACTGTCAAAATTACATATGTCAATGCTATTGGCAAAGTTGCCGCTTCAAGTATTTTTCTGTGATTAAGACTTTACAGAGCTTTTTGTCCAGATGCGCTGGTCAAAATCAAGGAACTCCACTAAGAATTATTTCTCCCACCCAACCAATTTATTATATTTGCCTCTCATATTCTCGAATTCAAAAGTAAAGAAATTATTGAAAGAAATACAATTTACTCTCAGAGCGAGACAAAAAAGTCTTTTTTGTGGACCTTGAATTATTAACATATCTTATTTGTATTGGATCAAAAAGAGTTGGGTTGAGTTGTTAACCCACCCACCTTCGCATTTCTTTAAAAGGTGAAAAAAGACAAAGGGCAAAAACAAAGATACAAGTGAGAAAAGGGAAAATGAAAATAAGAAGGTAGCCACAAAAGTGATTCAGCTAATATTGTTGTAGCTTATCTAAATAATCTGTACGTCGACTCATTTGTCTAACATCAGTAGATTAGTAATGCATTACAATAGTTGTTTTCCTCGGCTCCTGCTATTATTTGTCGCTGATGCTTATATTGCTACAATTATACAGATCCATTTTATTGCCTTCAAAATCAATTCATTTAATCATTTTATCTTCTTTGTAGATTTCTTTTCGTTTTGATGTGGAAATGATATCCATCATCCCTCTTGCCAAAATAAAATCGGATATTGCCATACGTACACCATAAAAGTGGAACGCTATTTAATACACAATATCAATAAAGAATTTAAAGTGAGTAAAGTCAAATACTGAAATCGTATGAACTCATTGAAGCATTGAAAATGTAGAAACTCAAAATGAAATCAGAAATACATACGGTATTAGTATTTTAAATTAGTACTGCATTTGGACAAATAGAAGATAACAACAATTCCTTAAACTACAATTTTTTGGAGAAACCACCTCACCAGCGTAAGGAATGTTTTATTTTTAAACTACTAAACTTTAGTGACTTAGAGCTTCCCAGTAAACAGTATTTAATGTCATTTTATTTTGTGGTACCAAAACAGTTTTTTTTTTCTAGAGCTCTGACCCTCAATGGTCCAACATGAATAAAATGTTCTTTTCGTAGGTCAATCCCCATTAAATGGAAGGTTTGACCCTACAACTTGTTAATTGTTAAAGCTCAAAGTGTTTTCATGGGAAATTGAAGTCGTTTGAACGGAATTGGCTATTCGCTAGGGATCATCGGTGTCATAGAAATATGAGCTAATTGACAGTGTGCAAGGCCGGTAATAATGGTCGCTACATTTAACTTATCCTTCAATTTCTTTATAAGTAGCCTACGTCATAATAGGAGGGTAATTTTGTATGTCAAAGAGGGGTTAAGTAAATTGAAAAATTCCTGTGGGTAATCTGCAGCGTCTTCGTTACTGTGTCGATCGATTTATAATTTTTGACCTGAAAGGGAACTTTATTATATAACTATCATATTGTTTATTTCGTTGACAGAGTCATTCTGCTCTTTCATGTGAATTATTTTCAAATAGTCACAAATGGCTGGTAATAATTTTGACTTTTTTGAGATAGAAAAAAAATTTTAAATATTTGTCCACACTGTTATCTCACTGAATTATTGTTTGTTTTGTTTTGTTGTTTATATTGTTTAATTTTAGATGAATATTACGAAAAAAGATATCTATTGAAATCTTCTCATGATCATAGTAACAGGACAATATTTTTGAGAAATATTATCGATTCATAGAATATCACTTTTTGCCAGTTTGCAAAATATTCATAGGACTTAAAGCCCACACATGGATACCAAGTGCTTAGAATAATCCACAATTTTGCAAGTAAAGGAAACGGAGCGTGAGTTTTACTTGGAGCTGGTTCTTCAAGTAGTGCAGCGTTTTGACTTTGGCAAAGAGGATATTAAGTCTCTTACTAATTTCTAGCTATGAGCCTGTCATAAAGCTTCTAATTAAAAATGTTGAGTATTTGTGTGAATCGGATCCGGATGAAATTATTTCATCATGTTAAAGTTTACTGCCGCTAGGTTTAAAAGTGAAGAGATATTTTTATTTAGGGAAGAAGAAGCATAAGTAAAAAACGGGTTTAATATTTAAGTGGTTAAAAAATTAGTAGAATTTATAAGAAATATTTATATTGTCCCTGCCACACAGCTTTTGCTGTAAATTTGATAAAACAAAATTGAGAAGCAAACTGGAATTTGATCCACTTTTAAATAAGTAGAGACACATTATGTGTGGTCTGTAAAAGACCGATTCGGTAGAGTGAAATTTGAGATCATAGATTAAGCAAGATGAGTTGCGGTAAGTACTCAGAGTAGTGAGTTTTGTAATTTTTTTTTGAGTCATTATTAAAAAATTTAGTAGTTTTTTAATATGTACTTTGTAATTATTACAAATAATTGGGAATTCAACAAAACACATTTTGGAAAATTAATTGATTATTTTGGGTCATCTTATATAAAAATGTACAATAGAATAGATCAATTATATAAGAATAATTAAATAAAATAATAAAAATTTAAGAGAGCATATTTGCATGTGTGAGTTCAAAACGTCGTTTGAGTTATTCACGTCAAAAGTGAGTGAATTTTATAATTACTTACTCAAAGAGCTAGTCAGTTTGAATTTACGATTTCAAAGGTAAACAAATTAAGCTGCCGCTAATTCAAAATAAATACGGTGATTGCAAGGCAAACTTTTGGAATAAAATAAATAATTTTATAATTAATAAAACAAATTAAGCGATCACGATGTCAAATTTCACTTTGCCAATGATAAAGATGTTTCACATCAAAGGCTAGTGAGTGTTACGGACACTTAAATATTTTTTTTTGTTTTGATTTATGCAATATAGTGTTAGAATACTAAAGAAATGGACTGTTGTGCTTTGTAATTTTAAGATTGATATATGAAATATTTGTTGTCTTGATATAACTTTAAGAACACTCAAGAAGTAAAAAATGGGGTGTTATGTATATTTTATGATGTTAATTTGCTGTTTTAATGATATTGAATATTTTTTGATTTCCTTTTGGATGTATTCTGATTTTTTCAAATGGCAACCACGCCTTCACTGCACATCTTTTGAAGAAACACACTGTCTTTCTTTTGAAGTGCTCTTAGTGAACATCATATTCAGGAAAGAAGAGAATGAAGAGTGAAATACTCTAATATGGTTATTAAGAAATTAGGGGAACAAATACAACAATAACGAAAACAGCGGAAAATTTAAGAAGCAGCAAAACATAAATAACGAAAAAACGTACGGAAATTATTGTGCATAAGCAATTTTATAAATAGTATAGTTTTTTTGATAACTTGGGTTACACTATTGTTATTTTTTTAGTGTTTTGAAAATAAAATAGAGCCTATGTTGCTCACTTAAATTGTAGCTTTCTATCTGTGAAAGAATTTTTTAAATCAGTTAAGTAGTTTTTGAGTTTATTCATTACAAATAAACAAACAATGTTTAATTCTTCTACATTTTCAGTTCGGATAATTGTCTAGTTGATTGAAATCGTCTGCGGTACAAAGTTATTTTTTCTTGTAAATATTATCTGCACTGTTTTTACTCATTCATCTTATTTCACCGTTTTCTGACCCATTGCTTGAGTTTATCAAGTATTTCTTGTACTTTGGGTATGGCTGGATCCATATTTTTGGTCTGCATTAATTATGACACCATATATTTATTAATTAGGCGATTATTGTTGCCTGAAATCTAGGGGTTGGGATATAGCAGGGAATAGGTTGTAGAGGGGTGTTCCCAATATTCATCCTTTGGGGATGCAAGCTCGAATCTTCTTAAAGTAGTATGATTTCCTTTATATTTGACAGTAACATATGTTAGATATAGCTTTTTATAATTTATATGGGTGCTGTGGTGGTAAGTGCTTTAATATGTATTTATAATAAGCTATCGTAAAAAGAAATATTCCAATTCCACAATTTCTTACGTTCAAGCCATCCAAAATTTTGCTAGTTACTCTATGTACTTGTTGTATAGTTTAGTGGCGTTGTCGAAAACTAAACTGACCATCAGAAATAGCATGATTAGATTTCAGCACTGCACACTGGTCGGAATTCCCATAACCAACTCCACAAATAATGCTACAGAATTGAAATTTATTTGGTAAGACAAAAATAACTTTAAAACTAGAAAGAAGTGTATCTTTGACTATGCCGACGATGTAATACTCTTCCCTAGAAAATGTTCTTTGTATGGAAGCTATGCGATCCTATATTCCTAGGATCTTTCTGGTTTTTATTATTGTCATTCTTAACAGAGATACTTGATAAATATGGATCTGATGAGTCCATAGCCCTGCGAAAGACATCAGTGATATGATTTACGCGCCTGGCATTTGATCTTCTATCGCCTTAGTAATATTTGTTCCGTGCCTCGGACGTGTTTCCTCCAAGACATCCTACGGAAGAACTGCTTGTATAATTTGCGATCCATGAACCAATAATTTATGCACGGATACTGATATGGGATATCATGGATATCTGGTCATGCACAACGAAGCAGTTCTTTGTCAAAACTCTTAAAATTTTATATGGCTTATTTTTGCGTAGTCCGCTTTCTATTTTCTTAACATTTTCTTATTATTGAATTCATTTCGTCCTTTTGCCTATATACCCTAATAGGAAATTATCGCAATTTGACGTTTTCAATTTTGTTATCTTATTTAATTAATAATAAATTTTCTCAATGCAAGTATGATGTGCTGCAATGGTCCATGCTCTAATAAAGTCAATTTCGATTCTGATATTAATCGTGCATTCACCTATTGGATGTGCAGTCAATTTAAATTGCCAATCGGTATTATGATAGGCTTTATGTTGGTACCAGATCGTCTTGTCCTGACGGCAAGCAGATTTTTCCGGCGGCTGCGTTACAAATTTTTAAAATTTAAAAATATTTCTTCGCAGTTGTCGCAGTTAAGTTTGAAATTAGCTCTTTGGATCAGAAGCTGTATGTTAATTTGTTTATGAAGTCAAGATTCATTATCATACTTTTCGTCTCAGAAACACATTTTTGTGAAAAATTTTTCTTCACACTTAGAGACTATGATTCATATAGTCAGACGCAACTGTGGTGACGGGTTGTGTCTCGACTAACAAACCCAAAAGGTAAAGAATTCTACACTTGCATCAAAAAGGAGTTAAGCTGCTTCATAACTGGTGCACCTACTGACCCACGAATAATCCTTGATCTACTTGTCTTTGCAATCGGTATCCATGCCTACAAGCTAAATGTTGGTGTGATGACTTGATCTTGGATCATTCTCCAGTTGTCATGAACACAAATACTCCAATTTACACAACACACACATGAAAACTACTTCTGCCATTCACCAATAGCAATGAGGGTTGAACGCTGTCACGAACGTTAATTTTGGAATTAACTCTGGTGATGACACTGACGATATATTGAAAATTTTGACTCGAAATATTCAATATTTTTAATCGATCATTTCAGCTGAAATTACGCAAATAGTCGAAAATATTTTATTTAAATATCCTGTCACTCCACAATTCACGATGAAGATTAAATTCCTAAATTGCTTCTTGCTTTTCGTACAATTTAAACCTTTCATATCAGTGACTGTTTTAAGGACTGTTGTTTGCTTTCTTTTCTAAACAAATAAAAATTAAAATCAGAATGTTATCAGAAAACTTTGAAGATCAATTTTACATGAGAATTTACAATATATTATTTATTTATTTTTTATACGTTGAAGATATTGAATTTTGGTATTATTAAATCGCAATCCTTTTTATTCATTTACCATGCAATAATTCATTCATCCATTTCATTATCAATCTATTGTATTTATTTCTTAAATTTTTTGTTTTTTTTTGTTTTTGTTTTTCATTTGATTATTCATGCATTTATTTATTGATTTTCCCATTCAGACATACATATGTACTTACGTTTATTTTATATAGAGACCATTTACTATTCAGATTTCCATAATATTATTTGCCAACCCAAGAGCTTTTATTCTTCATTCTCTGGGATACCAATAAAAAACGCATAAATTCAGTATTCGAACTTCCGACAAGAAGCAATGGCGCATTAACACCTTCCAAACCGAAGGATGCCAATAGCGATGGCGTATAGCTACACCTATAGCTATAGATATACGTAGCGATGTGTTCGAATAACAGATTTATGCGCTGAGTTGCGCAACTCAATATGCTAAAATGCTTCTCAGGCCATAACTCAGGCCAGACGAATATTTTTTCTACATATTTTTCCAATTTATTATTTTCGACGAATATAAAAACTAAAAAACCTGCTACCATTTCTACTACTTTTCTACATGTTACGATTTTTGCTTCTTCTGTTTTACTCCTTTTTCCGAGTTATTTGCAAAAACCAATCTAAACTTTTTCATTTGCACGATGTTGTTGCAACACAAACACACTGACTGCATGACAGACAGACTGACTGATACACCCAATGCCAAAATCAGGCAGAATATGTTGAAAAATTATGCGAAGCTTAACGCATTTTCACAGAGGAGAATAAGAGTACAAAAAGGAAGGAATAACAACAACAAATGAAAATAAAAAGAAATATGAAAAGACAAAAACAACAAGTAAAATCGCTGTAGCAGAATCAAAGTTGGTGCTCCTGGTGATGCTGCTGCAGCATCCATAATGTATGAAGTAGTAGTCACAGGTTCTTCTATTACTGAATAAATGTGCTTCACATTCCTCAAAGGAGTTCTTCTCATAGAGTCTATCACGCTCTTGAGAACTCTGTTTTCTCTCCCTAGTCCCATATAGTACCTCTTTGGCAATAATTCAGCTTAGTTCTACTTGCTTAGTTCAGGAGCAGCAAGTAGCATCCTTCGACAGCAATGTTTTTTAAACAACCAATCCACACTCACTCATCACTTACCATACCATAAAGGCAATTCATCATGTGCCCCTCAATGCTTATATCATAGTATATATTGGTGGTAGAGAGAGGGCAGGCAGAGTGTTGTACAACTCGTACATTTAGATGAAAGTTTCCAGATCAACCAAAAATAATAAAAACAGAAAACAAGAAATGTTTGCGCAAAAATAACAGCGAAGGTGCAACTTTTTCGCTGCAATATTTGTATTTGCCTCATTCTTGCATCCTTGTACTGTACCTTACCCTATCCTACCTTACATTTTACTAACTCCACTTAACCGCTTTTTGGGTAGTAGGTCGGAAATACAAAAAACTTTTCAAACGAGTATAGCCATCGTAGCTCAGCATCAACATCAACATCGACAGCGACATCGATAATATATCCTTGTTGCTAGAGCTTATACGGGGTCGCAGACTAGTGGCCTAGCGGTGTATATCAGTGTAGCAACTTTGGATTTATGTATTTATGTTGCAAGTTCGAAGTTAGTTGGCAGTACTTTGGTGGCATTGCAAGTGGGCGTTAGAATGCTCGGAGGCGGCATGGGGACATACAACTTGAAAACAGCTTTGCGCATAAATTGCACGACCATGTTTACCTTCCACAAGAACGCCTGCTGCCCCTCTATTGAAAACAAAGTTTCTTTTTCTAAAAAAGAATTACACAAACACGCATACATTCTTATATTTATTGTTTATTTGTTGTATGTGTTAAAGTACAGCCACGGCGTCAAAATAATGTTTGTCATTGGCATGGAGCAACTTTTCTCCAAAAAATGTGTTGGGTTGTTTTGCTATTGTCTGCTACCAACAGATCAATAGTGCGACTATACTCTACCCCGAAAGATTTATGAAGCCTCTCTGATTCTTCCTGTTGACACACGAAACAAACAAAAAGAAAGTAATGTTACCATTAGTCTAACTCAAGCTTAGATACACTTCAAAGCTCTCTGCAAAACTAATAATGATTCGATCGATTTTATTTAGTTCTGTAATATCTATTGGTTCAAACTAAAGAATGTGAAAAATAAATATTGGTTTGATAGTCAATCTGTAGCATCCATAAGATAAGTTAAAGTGTAGCAGATCAAAAACCTACTGGCAATATAAGAATTCGGCAACTCCAATAAAATTTTAAAGTGAAACTAATAAAGGTACTCTGTCAATACTTTTAATAAATTATTTATGGACCTGTAGTCCAGGAAAGATTCCAAATTTCAAGAAGTCCATCGTAATGAAAATCTATACAAAGCCAAACTATAATCAATTTATCAAGATCATCAATTCAAGATGAAAGGCAGATCAAAGGCACTCTTATCCATAAAATAAAGGTGCTCTCAACTTTTGACCTAATTTAGTTTTGCCATCTCATGGCAAGGATACGTATACTAAATATATGCGCCTCTCGATTCTAATGAATTCCATAAATGTACATATGCATTGTTTAAAATCTGTTTGGCACCGTTTAATATGTTGGAAACATAATGACAGAAAGATAGTAGTACCCTTTATGGTATACATATCTATGAAACTTACATCAAAATATGTATGTGGACTTGCTACCACATCAACTTTAAAGTGTGGTATTATAAAATGCAAATCAAATTTATATCCGTTTTTTGGTTTTTGGTTGTAGGATGTTTTATTAAAACTTGATCACAAAAATGTCCATTTTTTTTTGTCAATAGAAAAGATATGTAGAACACGGGATATGCGTACAATAAATAAGAGTAAAATTTAGCCTTAAATGATTTATGGTGCAGGCCTCGCTCAGTCCAATGACCGAGTATGCTTTTGTAGATAGATATTTGCTTTTATACATTTTAGGCTTATAATGAGATTTGAAAACATTTCTGTATATACATATGTATGTAAGTATAAATATATCTACATCTGAGTCTGTCCATTCACCGCAAACTCTCTCAACTCAACAACAATCGTTGTGAAATGAATATAAATATACAGAATGCATGATGCATGATGCATGATGTGCAAGGCATGGAAAGACATGAAGCCATTTTTAGGGGGTGCAAGGACATCAGGAGCAACAATTGCTTTACATCGTCATCGTCGTCACATTGTTGGCATCGTAACGCCATCATCAATGAGACAATGAGAACTTGGCAAACAGCTTCAGCTTCAGTAGCTTTCGTTGCAACGCGACGCCATTCAAGTGGCAACATTGTTGATTTAGTTTTCCCATATCGTGAACGAACACACAGGACATACAAGGCACTTCAATAGAAGTAGAATGGTAGAGATGGTGATGACGATGATGATGATGATGATGATGATGATGGGAAACGAACGGTCTATTCGATTGAGTCTCTGTGTCTCTGTTTGGTTTGTGATATACAAAGAGTTTTTGGTAAAGTTACTCACAAATGATGTTAATAAATTGAACATTCTTCATGAGCCACGTTCATTTACACTTAAACCATCAGGTACTTTTGCATATATCTCTGTCAATCCATCTAACATTCAATCATCATTAACCATTTCATGAAATTCGCATATACTATTGTACTTAGTTCGAGTATGTTTGTAGTATTATGAACTGTGAAGTTCTCCCAAAAGACTTCTCTGCAACGCTTTCAATTAGCACATTTTCGAAATTGATTTTCAAAAGCTTTATTCATTTCCATTGACTTATTGTTGTTGAAAGATATCCAGATTGTGGCTGCTAAGGGGTGAGTTATTGTATCTATATGTGTATGATGTTTAACTAATTGTTTCGGTAGAGAATCCCATCCTATCCTATCAACAAATTCGTGTCATTCCTAGCATTTGTCTATTCAATTTTGGAATTGTGCAACGCTTTGTTGCAATTTTGCCAATTTGCATTGTTCGAATTACATAATGCAATGCATCGACATTGTTATTGAATTTTCAAACAATTTTAGTCGAAGATTATGAATTTGTTTTTAAAATTTAATATATATTTTCTATTATTGAAAATTTCAATAAACAATCTTTAACCACATCTGAGTGAGTTTAATATTTCGATTTGGTCCGCGCCTCTAGATGCCACAGTTTCCCACCATGCATAAATATGAATTCTGTTAACAAATTATGAAAACTGTTATTTGAACATTAAAGGAAAATACGAAAGTTATGATCTTCTCTTAAAGTTTTTCTAGCCAATTCTGCATTGCTTAAATATATGTTATGTTCTTCTAAAAGGCTACTTTTTCAAATTAAAATTTATCTCCAGTTCAAACCAGAGCTTAATCTTCTGACTATTATTCAGATATTCGTCTTTTGTTGAATTAGTTAAATCGAAAATTGTAATCCTCTTCTTAGTTTGTAGCAATTTTGAATTCATATTTCTTAAAATGTTTTCCTGATACGTCTCATAAATTCGTCTTCTTTTTCTAACATTCACGGGTCTTATTTTTCTAATAAAACCAGACAGAAGGGTATCTTTGACTATGCCGAAGATGTAATACTCTTCGCGCAACCCCTGGAAAACGTTTTTTGTATGGGAGATATACGATCCAATAATCCTATGATGCGTGGTTATTGAATATGAATCAGAAACTTATTGTGTCAAAATTTCAAGGCATAAAAAATAAAAAAAGTTTTTCTAATGAGAACATGAATTTGAATAGGGGGCTTGCATGCGAGGCACCCCTCCTGATAGTCCGATGGTCTTGAAATTTTAGTGTATATGGGTCAAATACTTCCAGTTTTCAAATTTCATTTCGATAGCACAAAAAATAAAAAAGTTTTTCTAATGAGAACGTTAATTTAAATGGGGTTTGTATGGGAGGTACCCCTTCTGGTAGCCCTAGATTCATGAAATTTACATGATTGGTGGATATGGACCAGAAACTCATAAGATCTAAATTTCAGAAATAAACAACTTTTTCTAAGAAGAACATGAATTTGTGTAGGGGGTTTGTGTAGGGGGTACACCTCCATGTGGTGTGCTTAGGCTCGTCCGGGGGGTAAACCTATGTACAAAATTTCAGTTCGCTAGCTCAAAAACTGAGGGACTAGTTCCCGTACAACCGGGCTGACGGACATGGCTAAATCAACTAGTCTCATCAAGCTGATCACAAATATATATACTTTATGTGGTCTGCGATGTCCCATTCTGTGTGTTAAAAACTTCATGACAAACTTATAATATCGTACTATTCACTCCCGTGAAGAGTATAAAAATAATCCAATATTCCCTTGAAACAATCTATTACTCATACTTACCAACATCTTTATTACACCAAATTGACATATTATTGTTTTATTTTAGATATGTGAACTAATAAAAACAAAAATATAAATAACCTGTACGTTTTATTATTTGGTTAAATATTCCTTTTTTTCTATTATTAAGAGAAGCTCAAGTTAAACACTAGGACCTGCAAATACAAAGCAAGCATATGAATAACAGTTAATCATATCATAAATGACAAGAGAAATATTTTATTGTATTGGAATGGACTTATTCCACTTTCAAAAAAATTAATTTTGCGATAACATTATATACCCAAAATTCCTTTGTTTTCTTTTTGAAAAAAAAAAAAAGAAGTAAATTACATAAATTGAATTGATTAGTAATAATATGGAAAGAAGGTGTCCATATCTTACTAAAATTATCGTTAACTCATTTTTTTTAAGAAATGGACTTGTACCATTTTCAAAAATAACAGCTCAAATAAATAACGCACTCGATTGTTAAACGTAAAACTTGACGTACAAGATTTTTTATTACATGTTTCACATAGCGACCCGCCCTGCTATGCACCGGTGCTATTTATATATTCATTCAAAATATTCAGATTTTGCCGCTTTAGTATTGATTGCTCATAAGCAAGAAATTTAATAATCTTTTTGTTTTATAACGTTTGCTTATAGAATGTCTTTGTATACAAAGTGACTTTCATTATACAATGCGAACAGATTTTGCCTGGAAGAGAACCGCGAAAGGGCTACATACAACGTCCGTGGGAAATACACTCAACACTCATGTCTAAGCTAGGAATATTGAATGTTGGACCTTGTGAGATTTTAATCGTCATTGTAAAATACCCCAAAATTTCCCACCAGAAATTATAAAATGCCCAAATTTAGAGCACATTCAAGCGATCAATAACGTTACGCACTCTAGTGGTAGTAAATGTTTTTTCATAAACAACAGAACAAAAAAGTTTTTAGCGGGGTTTTGCAAATACTCATAAATGTAAGGTGATTGAAAATTAACTAAATATTTATAATATTGAATCAATTATTTATATACATGACATACATACCCTTCCGGAAAACTGAAATGACTGTATCAAAATCGGTTGCATAGCTTAAAAGTTCTGAGTATCCAAACGGACAGGAATTTCGACTTTGCTTTATACTATGTAATGATTTATAATTTTTGATTGCATAACTTTTTGGATATAGCAAACATTTATCCTAATATCTCTTCTATGATTATACATAGTGCTATTAAGTACTATTAAAATAATGGCAAATTGTATGCGCTGTTATAGTTTTTTAAAACAAATGTATTTATTTCTAGTAATTGGACTCTTCCTAATTTGGACCTATGTTAATCATATCATATTCAGAAAATTTGGTAATTGCCTTTGTTGCACTATACACTACATTTGCTTGATCAGGGAAGTAAAGGAAATCGATTTTAGGATTTAGTTTAATTGAATCAGCTTTCGTAATCTGACTAATAGTTCCTTAATTTTAGAACTGCAGAGCTTTCATTAATTTTTGACAAGAGTTTCCCATTTGTTTCAGAATAGTTAATCTGGCCACTTTAAGCAACACTCCGCGGCACTTGAATAGCACATCTAACAAGATCCAAATCCAGAAAAAATACCCTCTGTTTTTTAATTTTTCATAAAACTAGAATTA
The DNA here is from genome assembly GCA_037040105.1 of Amiota albilabris. Lineage (NCBI taxonomy): Eukaryota > Metazoa > Arthropoda > Insecta > Diptera > Drosophilidae > Amiota > Amiota albilabris. Next base: position 40,529 of record JBANCV010000294.1, read on the forward strand.
TTTATTTATTTATTTATTATACATTTATAGGCTATCTAAAATAGAATATAAACTTAAATTAGAAGCTATAGCTACGGGGCCTTAAAAATTAATTTCAAATCAAACACAAAAGAATTTGTTTTTGTAACAGATGCAGTTAATTTGTTACAAAGTTTTAAGTAAATTAACTATAAAAAGACATGCTTTATATTAGGACGTTATAAAAAAGCACGTAGTTTTATGCGTTTATTAAAATCCTTATGATTCAAACATGTGTATTTCTTCCTTCGGAGTATATTTAACTGTCGTCAAAGGGATTTTGCTTTTTTTCATAGTGGATTGTGCCCCCTTTTTGCTCCAAAGCTTCATAGATCCTTCTAGGAATTGATTCATACAACTGGGCTTATTAATTGACTGGTATTGAACTCCAAGCTAGTTTGATGGCTTCTATTAGTTTAGGTATGGTTGCATATTGCTGTCCGGACCCATACAGTGAGTAAGCTGGCCAACGTAAAAGAGCCACGTACTGGCTTTCAATATATCATTTGATGGTTCGGGTAGTATGGATTGGCGCATTGTCTTGTTTTTGTTCACTGCAAGAGTCCAAAAAGATTGTGAAATAATGGAAAGGCCATTTTTAACACATGTATGTTCACGTATCGCATTCAATGTTGTTGACAAGGATGCCGTAATACGAGATCGCTACCCATACTGGGACACCACCACCCTTGCTATGTGATGGGTTTGAAATAATAGCTGTAGCCATCCAAATTATTTTTTTTTTTCATCAGACAATACGATGCGATGCCACTCTGTAGTCCAGCGCATATGGTTACAGCAAAAACTTAGGTGTCGCCCCTTTCGAACTGTATTCAGTGGTGTTTTTTTTTTTAAATTTTAATCTTTTTATATGCGTAGCTTTTGATATTACACGCCGAATAGTGGTTAGGCCTGCGTTAACTCCACATTTGAGTTTGATTTTGTCTATTGAGGCGTGACAGTTTGAGGCTTTTCTCAAAATAAGTGCCCTGTTCGCATCAATGAGGAAACTGTGAGTAAGGCCTTTTATGTTTGTTCTATATTTTTATTCGTGTTGGCTTAAAAGGTGGATACCACTTTTCGCCTTCTTTCGATTTCGTTTTTCTTGCGATTTTAGCAATAGATAGATCACTGTTCTTGATAGCTTTTATTTTGCATTTTTCCATCGATCCATTTTCATTAAATTTTATATATAATAATTGAAACTCACTTCAAAAAGTGTAAGTGTCTTGCAAAACAAATGTGCTACTCAAGTGGCGCAAAATTTGTGCATGCTTTTTAATGGGGACCAAAACGAAATAGAAAAAAAAAACATATAAAGGTTCATTTGCAGCGGTAAAATTTTTTCATATAAATTGGTCTATGCCCACAACATTTCCTCTTCAATAATACGATTCGAAATGATGAATCAAAGTAAATATATCTTATTGTTAATCATAGTATATGTAAAGTTTGTGTAACCTTTTGTAAGACCAAAGTAATTGACAATTTTAATCATAGCACCATAGGTACGGGCTGTAACATGAAATATAAATTGGTTTTAAGGAAAAACTTATGAGAAGATTCAGTACTGTTTGAATTAAATAATACCAAGCAAATTTCATTGACTCGGGTCTGGATTTTGAAGCCAAAATGACAGTTTCTTTGCAAGCATTTCACAAGAACAACTTAACAATCTCAATATTTAAATCACTATTGGAATGAGTTTAAGAAAAGTGCTTTTTGTTATACCCTGCACCCAGAAAAAATGTGTATTAAGACTGTACGAAGGAATGTAACAACCCTACGAAAGAGAGTAGGGTCAAATCAAGTATAAACTTATATTCTTGATCAGCATCGAGAAAACCTATTTTTTAAATTGAAGCTGGAAATGCAATTTAGGATCACGGGATTAAATATATCATTCTATATGATTTGCTCTTCAAAGTCCCGAAACATGTAGCCATCAATTCACGCTCAATAGAAAACATATGAATGTATGTTGCGATGAAGATTATTACCATCATAAACAAGTAACTTATAAAGCCAAATTGACTAAACTGGGTTTAAGAAAAAAAAAAAAAAAATCCCACATTGGAAAATTGCACATAACATTGCCAGTTTTGTATATAACAGTTTTCATTTTCTTCATGACCTACGAACTCCCAAAACTTAAAAAAATATATTGTCCTCCATTTTAGAAAACCCATATCGTATTATCTAATAATATCCTTCCTGTTTAAATGCTTATTGGGGTGTACAAGGTATCCCATAGTCATAATCACCTGACTTTAGCGCTCTGAATAGATTTTTCTTTAGCATTCTGTTTTTTTCTTAATTTTCATCCATTGTATTTCTTTCTAGATGAAGGTCGATCCGTCGGGCGGTTGGTGCAACACCGTATTTCGTCTACGCTCCGTTTGTGCCGTCTGCTCTATTGCAATTATTTACATTAACAAGCGCAATGCATTTGGATTGTTGTTGAAGCAGCTTCCTGCTGCTCCTTTCCATTTTTTATTGTCCTTAAACATAACAAATGAACTAACCAACAACAAAAGATGGATAGAAAGAAAGGACATAAAAGAAAAAAAGAAACTTTGAGTTTGAGTGCTTCAAGTGCAATTGCTGGATGTCTGGACCGAGTTGACGAAGTTGCGCCAGTCTGAGTGCTTTTCTGGTGCGATACAATATTTCTACTCTAACTACTTACCATCTTTTTCCTATAAAACCTTCTTATCTTTATACCTTTCAGGCATTCTAATTCAAATGGTATTGTCACTTTAAAGTGAAGTTTGTAATGTAATTGTTATGCTTATGAAATATACATGTGTGGGGATATGATCAACAATTATTCCTTTATCAGTTGTTGAGTTCTAGATTTGTTTCAAGACCATACGATTTACAGTCAGGGTTCCTAGATGTTTTGTAAAAGCACCCTTTTACAAACCTATGTTATAATATAACTTTCTATCAGCATGTCCAATTTTGAATATACATATGTCAATGAAATAGAATGATTATTACTTTCTATCCAATATACGGTAAGGAATGAGACCATACCAAAAGACTATATCCACTTTAGTAACATAGCAGGGAAATGCGCTTTTTATTAGCGAAATCTTTCATTTATTAAGCAATGTAAAGGGAACTTTTATACAAATTGAAGGTATAAAATGTTCGGTGGAACTGAAATTAATTACATATTTTGTTTCTGTTTTTTTTTTTGTAATTTGTTTGTTTTCCTCAATGCAACTACAACTTATAATATAATATAATAGTGGGTTTTTTTTTTTTTGTATCTTTTTACATTAAACATTAGACTACATTGACTGAACTGTAAACTGGATAGGACTATAATTCTATAAACTTTTGGATTTACTTTCTAAGAATTTTGTACTTATTATAAAAAACTTTAAGAAAAAACAAAAAAGGAATGAAAAATTTAGGGTTTTTCTTTTATCTCACTTTTTAAACTCGCTTAGAGTTAGAAATAATATTATTATATATATTTTATTTAAATATTCAATACTAAAAACTATAAAACATATTTTTTAGTTATTAATATATACATGTGTTGTATATGCTGATGACACAGGCCTTTTGTTGTCGCATTCCGACCCAGCCGCTGCCTCATCCATTTTACAGATTTTGCCACTTTCACTCTTAGGCACAGATCTTGTACCTCGGTCCAGTATACCTACATGGTCCTCAGGTTGATTTGGAAACACCATATTAAACATAAAAGTAAAGAGCTGAACTAGAAACTATACAGGATGAGCTGGCTCATATGGCACAGTTAACAACTAAGCTGAAGAAATAAGCTGCTCTGTAAAGCCATTCTGTCTAAGCTATTAAGCTGACACGTCAACACTATGGGCGCAACTTTTTCTTTATCAGAGAAATGCAAATGCCAGCGGTGATTGAAGAAATCATGAACTGCACAAAAAAACAACACCATCCGTGTTGAATCGCCATCCAATTGTTGGATAGAAGCCTACACACTTGCAGGCTAAAGAGTTACCACCACCAGGATCTCCCATTGAGATGATCGGAGGACTCAACGAAAGACTTCATCCATTAAACTAATTACATAGCTTCTATATTCTCCCCTTTAGAGACCAAAAAACCATACATATAACTTATATGAAAGTGTAACACTATTAACTAAACACTTAAGAAAATAAAGAATACTTACGACTTTGACTCTGTGATCGTCAGTCGAGGGATACATTTAGCTGCAGAGCTACATAAACTTCACGATTAACAGATTAACATACAATATATTTTATTAAAATTTAAATTAACATATTTTTTTTTTTTTAATATGTTTACAATATGTTTTTTTTTTTTTTTTTTCGTTTTATTTTCTAATAAAAGTGCACAGGTACTACTCCATATTTTCCCAGTTAGACTTGCATTTTCAATACTGATACACACATTGCTGCAAAGTCACACAGTCTCAAATGAAAATACCTGTTTTTTCATTACTTTCCTAGTCAATTTATATGGTAGCCTATTGTCATTGTATTCATATAAGGTCTTATAAATGTATGACAAGAACAGCTCAGGGATATCAGCTTCTAAATAATTACAATATGATGGGATGTTACTAGAAAGATGTAGGAGTTTTTTCAGAAAGTATAATTGAAATTTATTCACCTCATCAAAATTGGCTCTAGCCAGAAACAATATCCATGAGGCATTGATGCGGTTTTTTGCTTACCTTTTTCTATTTTCCACGTGAGCTTCGTACTAAGTTGCGGCGTCAGTATTACACTAAATAAGTAGGTATATTCGGACTTAATATCAATCTCCTCCCCTTTAAAACTCCACGTTTCATTTTTCGATCACTTACCTCCTGGTTTAGGTACAATACCATAATATTAAATTTTGCCAGATTAATTTGTATATTCCAAGTATCACAATATATTTCTAACTGTTCTATCATCCCCTGTCACATGACAATATCATCTGACAGAAATATTTCGTCCGCATATAAACCCTATATTTCTTCGATATTTAATCCTCCTCCCAAACACTCATGCAAATCGTTTGAATAAAAGGAAAAAAGAAACGGAGGCAGTAAACAACCTTGCCTTATATCAAACATAAGACTTGTCCGACATAAATTTACCTGGCCATTCTAAAAAATTGGTCTCTTTGTAAACGTGTTCAATAAATTTACCATTTTTGATGAAATTCCCGTCATATTGTCTTGGAAGTTTGTCAAAGGCCGCATTAAGGTCCACGAAAAATGCATATACTTTTTTTCTCTCTTAATTTTAAATGATTTATTAAACACAGGTTATAAATTTTGTCTACTGTCCTCATAATTTTCCTCGTAAGCAAATATTATATGTATGGATTGCACAGTGCAGAGATGAAACTTCAAAAATCAGAATTAACTAAATTACATGAAGGCAATGTTTTTTAAACTGTGAACCCACTTAGAGAAAGAATTGTTTGTCCACAAACAAATTTGGTATTAACATTAAATCTTCAACTTTTTAATACGTTTATCATCAAATGTTACTAAATATTACATATTTCATAAAATATATAAAATTATAAAAAGAAATTTAATTTACATAGATGTTTTTTTTTCAGCTAACTAAACACCTGTTAAAATTCTTAAGGTTCCTTTTAGAAAAATAAAACAAAAATACAAAATCCAAAAGAAAATATTCTGTCGGAAATATATGGGACTAGAAAAGAAAATTTTGTTGTAGATAAGCATAATAGAGGGTGGTTAACAATGCCTGTGAAATTAGTTCTATGAAATTACTGATCTAGAAATTACGTTTAAAGAATATAAGATTAAGCATTTAATTTAAATTACAATAGGTACAAACCTTTTAAAATGTCTCTTCCCAAAAGAAGCATATCTAAAGTCATTCAAAATTTCAATATATTTTCTTACTTTTCGTATCGCAACGTGAGCATAGTTTTATTGGTTCTATAAATTTTAGTATTTAATTCAATTAAAACGCATCTGTTTTTAGAAATCGATGACAAGTCATTAGTTGTTAGTGTGTTGATTTGATTAATGAGCCCAAGTTGCCTAGAGGAAAATGAGCATATGTTAGATGTTTAATGTTCTGTGAAATGAGTCTCTTCATAACTAAAGTAAAGCTTAAGTTTACTTTTTTAATATGCTTCACAAGTGGGTGCTAAGGAGGATATATGGCTTAACTGTATCCACTCGAGCGAATAACGACGACTAAGTGTTGAGAAATAATTTAATTAATTAAATTTTTATACTAAGGAATTAATCTGTTTTAATCACGTAAGAATATTCGACGAATTATATGCACAATATAAGGACTCCAGATAATTATGAGTAACTTGAATTTACTTACAAAAAAATTTTGGCTTTAATTTAATATAATATTATGAAAATATAAGAAAGATTATGTTATTTGCATTAAAAAGAGTTAAGAAGTTGCATTTCAATTAGGGAGACATTAAAGCTACAATGAGAAATGATGACTCTTTTTAGGTTAATTGACCTTTAATTGTTTTAAAGCGAGTTCTACCTTTTTTTTTTGTCGTCAGTTGTAAACGATATTTTATTATGATCTTTAAATAAGTAAGTTAATACACCCTGGAGGCAACTGGTTCTTGTCACTAGTGATTAGTGAAGTCGACATGCGTTGCATATTTAATGCTTCAGCGCCTCGTTGGACCTTTCTTGTCCTTTTTTTTTTTTTTGGTGCGAAGAAACGTTGAAAATTTAATTAAAATTTATTAGGATCATAAATAAACATAACTAACAAAGAAAGCTTTCATGCACATAAGTTACAAAGAAACTATACTAAGACTATGTTGTATTATACATGTATACCTATCTGTAGATAAAACCAGAGAGAAGGTTACCTTCGACTATGCTGAAGCTATAATACTCTTCACGCATCCACTAGAAAATGTTTTTGTCTACGCTCCTGTGATTGATCACAAAGAATTATTACAATATTGATTTTACTTATGTTTAGGGTAGAGTCAGTATTTGTATGCAATCCAGTAATCTTAGTATCTTGAAATATATATGGTGGTCTTACACTTTTGTGTCCACATTTCAATTAGATAACTTAAAAAAACAAAAAGTTTTCTTAATAAGAAGAGTTTGAATTTGGGTTTGTATGGGAGGAACGCCTCCTAGAGATTCGATTCAGCTGATACCGACAAATGTGCAGCGTTCAAAATTTCAGCTCCCTAGCTCAAAAACTAAGGGACTAGTTTGCATACGTCTCGTCGAGCTGATCCAGGTTATATATACTTTATAAGGTATCCGTTCCGTTATCTCCTTGTATCTGTTACCAACTTCATGACAAACTTATAGTACTATTCACTACGTGAATAGTATAAAGATAGATGAATGGTTGCATGGATGAATGAACAAATGTATGAATGTAATGGAATGGTAATGACCCCCGCGCAACTCTTGAGTCCCTTGTGAGCGCAACCCTCTAAGTGCACGCGAACGACCCTTAAGAGTCAGTGCTACGACTGAGCAGAGTTGGTTTAAACAGCTGCATTCCATTTATCTAAACAAGTTGGCGAGCTGGCTTTCATACCTTATACTTGTACCTTTTTCTTAAAACCATTCTAATACCGTTTGTAAATTCGAGTTTGCAGCACTTCGTGGTCGTTGTTATTGTTGTTGATTTTTTTTTTTTAGTAACGAATACCGTGTGTTGGGTGCACGGAGCACGGTTCCCCTACAAATTAACTCATTGTCCGGCAACTAAAAGGGAAACCATAAAAAATCGAGCACTCACCCGCTTGCATGACTGCCTGCCTAGTTACCCTTCACCTTTGCCATCATATTTAGTTTGTCTGGCTTTCGTTCTTTGTATGTCAATTAAAATTTTGCGCTACGTGCCACTGACATGCTGAGGTAAGCAAGCTACCAAACGAACAAAGCAGACGAGAATGGAATTTTTTTCTTCCTCAAACAGGGGACTAAGTGGCAGACGGGTCGGGAAAATGTAAAGAAAGCTGTGTACAATGAGCGGCAGTGTCCATTTGTGCTTTTCCCGCGTCGCCAGTTCATTTTGTAGTCGTTACGTTGAGGTTGAGAAGGTGGTAAGTGTGATGCAATAACAATAACAATATCAGCTGCAACAGCAACATCAACATCAACTGCAACATTGTTAAGAGTTCCTGCAACAATTTGTACTGTTGGTTTTTGGTATTCTTTATCGTTGTTCTTATTGTTGGTTTTTCGAATGCACCAAGTCAACAACAGCTTGTCCCTCATTCCCTCATCCTCTCCTCTCATCCACACTAACCAACAAACAAATAAATACTTTTGTTGAAACATCAGAGCAAAGTGATGCGAACAATGCTCCCCACCTTACGTAATCAGGTAAGGGGCGCGAATTGTAAAGCGGGTGCTAGAATAAAAGAACAAAAAGAACAAAATGCATTTTGTCGCAATTAGTAGCAAATTGCAACGCAATCGCTAAAGGGCCTTCACACATATGGGAGAGGACCTAGCACAGTCAAACAGACAGGCGGACCGACAGTCAGATAAACAAACAAAAAGCTTAAGAGACAGACAAACTAACAGCGAATCGTATGCATCACAGGGGCTAATGAATGTTGATGTTTTGCTGTGGTAAATAACATATATACGTTACGTACCTCTCATAACACGTGCGCATTTAAGACTCCCATAGCTGCTTGCCGGGACATACAAGGTGTGTGTTAAAAGTTTCCGAACTTTTCTGGCAGGGCATTTTCTGGTGCCGCCATCTTTGTGTGAGTA